>OZ023322.1:34904127-34935969 GCA_964007375.1 Ophion obscuratus | reverse complement strand
ACTCTACGTCTCGTCGTATTCGCAAACGCTCACAGAGAGATAACGGCGGGGTGGCCAAAACCCCGCCCGACATCGTTCCGGAAGGTTAAACAGATTACGGTAGCGCGGCGATGTTTTAAACGCGAATGGGGCACTCGCGCGCGTTGTAACTGTGTATTATTGCTTCGCTCGATCGTCGTTTCGAGGCCGCAACTACAGGGTGCCATTGCATGGATAATTCACCACGGGCGAAACACCCTGGCGTATTTTCACGAGGGTGCTGGGTCGCTCGGAAGGAAGCGCAGCGGTGGACGGGTGGTTCGAGTGTTTTTGCCGATTCCAACTCTATGTTACAAACCTCGACGAAAGTGCATGTGTATGTGTGTGTATATGCGCGCGCGCGTGTGTGTGTGTGTACTTCTTTGTTTATATGAATTCGTATGTATATATACAGGGTGTCCCTTTTATCTCTGCCACCCGAAATAACTCGGTAATTATCGACGTCACAAAAACATTTTCCAGACAAAAGTTGTACGGTGTGTAGGGGGGGGGGCCACCAAATGCGACCAATTTTTTTTATCTCGATGGAGGCGCTGGCGCACAGTGAAGGTCACCTCCACTTTTTTAAGTGGAATGGTGCATTTTTTGTTCAACCATCTTGTGGAGCACCTCGAGCCGCAAAAAAAAACAATCGGGGGTCAAAGTCGTTCAAGGTCATTCAAGGTCATTAAAATAAAATACAAATCTAAATATCTCGGATCACTGAGATATTCAGATTTGTATCATCGATACTGACCTTGAATGACCTTGAACAACTTTGACCCCCGAATGTTTTCATGCCGCTTGAGGTGCCCCACAAGATGGTTGAGAAATGTACCATTGCGTTTTAAAAAGTGGAGGCGACCTTCGCTGTGCGTCAGCAACTCCACCAAAATGAAAAAAAAAGCATTGGTCGCGTTTTGATGGCCACCTTTACACCGTACAACTTTTGTCTGGAACATTTTATTGTGACGTCGATAGTTACCGAATTATCGCGGATGGCAGAGATGAGAGGGACACCCTGTATATTTATACACACACACACACACACACACACACACATTTATAGACCATAGGGGAGTGTTTTTATTCAAATCGAGCTATTGGCCTAAAAACTGTCGATGATGCCCTCCACAATTTCCAAAAGTTCGAATGGATTCATGCCCCCTCAAGTTTGACTGAGATACGAAAAAAAATTGGGATTATTATTTTTTTTTTATCAGTCCGTACCGATGTATTTTTATCCCCTGAATACGAATTCTTCATTGATTTTCTCTGAAAGCCCCAGTTTCTATTTTTAAAAATCGTCGAATATGTACAGATACACATTTTTCGCGTTTAGCCGGCGTAATTATGAGTTAAAAAAAAATCAAAACTACGTGATATTCATAATCGGCGAAAAGTTTCCGGTCGTATGGACCTTTATAACGGTATTAAAGTATAAAGTAAAAAAATGTTACTACCCTTTTTTCGAAATCGCCAAAATCGCGTATTTTCAAAGAGCCGTAGTGGTGGTTCTATTGGAGTCGCGGAGACTGAATTTAAGGTTCCTAAGAGGATGTTGGTAGAGTCGGAGAATGCCGCTGGATTCATCCCGATGTTTGAATTAGTCATTCGGGAAAGTCCACTTGAAAAGTGGCCGAAAAAGAGGCAAAAAGGTATAATTCGTAAACATCGATCGTTGGATTTCGAAATCCTGCCAAAAATCGAAAAATAATTGGAGCTCAAGGCAACGAACGGAATTTTAAAGAGAAAACGATTACGAAGAGAACGCGCAGAAAGCGGAGTTCCGGATCGAAACTGAAAAAGAATCATCGAAGATTCAGTTAACCCACTTATTTTTGGCTGAGGTACAATTTTTTTTTGTATCTTAATTTTTGTTCTTCCACTTCTAGTTCGATGCATTTTAAACCCCTGAATACGAATCCACCATTAATTTCCTTAAAAACCCTCATTGTCTATTAAAAATCATCGAACGTGTATGAAACACGTTTTTCGCGATTGGCCGACGTAATTCCAAAATTTGGACAAGGTCTCCCGGTTATTCGTCATCGGCGGCAAATTTCCCATTGGATACACCCTTGAAATAGTTCAAAAGTGGGGAAAAAAACACTCAACCCTTTTGCCCACTGTTCCAGAATGGCCAACATTGTGTTTGACCTTCATGCACCCTTTACACGTGTCTAGAGAAACGCGTGTAAACGATGTAACTCTTGTCAGTAACGTATTTCAGTACGGTCACCAGTTACGAAGATATGGAGGGGTCCCGTTCAAATGGGATACCTGCTTATACCTGGTATGAAGCATGAAACCGGATTTTTTTTGTAAAAATTACACGTCTGTCGTTTGAAAATGCTTTCAAACGAATGGAGACGGCTTTCTGCGTCACCTTCAATTGATCCGCGAGTTCTTGTTGACTTTGAGTATCATCTTCATCCAATGAGGCTTGCAATTCGTGGTCTGCGAACTTTTTCGGTGCTTTCCCACGCTCTTCGTTTCTCACGTCAAAATCGCCACTTTTGAATTTTTTGAACCACTCGAAACACTGTGTTTTACCAAGAGCATGTTCACCGTAAGCTTCGACGAGCATTCGATGCGATTTTGCAGCAGTTTTCTTTAAATGATAACAGAAAACCTGTCCGCAAGTCGTAGTTCGTCGGCACAAAACTCGACATGTTTAAGGTTATAGAAAAACATACCGGTGTAGGGAACTTGGGTTGTTGTGTGTTGAAAATTTTCGTCAGCTGTTAGAGAGAGATGATGGCGCTGCAGAAGCGATCCTACGGTCTCTAAACTGATGACTGGCACCATGTATAGGGAAATTCCAGGTTCATACTTCTACACCTGGTATGTGGGTGTGTTTGTGTGTATGGGTGTGTATGTGTGTGTGTGGATACCGCAACACGCTGCGCGTGGATCCTTCCACCGAAGGGCCTTCATTGTTCCGGAATTAAAAGCCCGCTACAAACTCACCACCGAAACCCGAACGACCTACGTGTACGTAGAGTTGACCGGGTCCACTCTCGTCCGGGGGACCATTGGGAAGTTTTCCAAGTGGCATATCGCACGAGGCATTCACCGCCCGATGGCGAATTGTTACGGCGGGCGTGTGTAATGTCGAAAGTTTCGCTGTGGGAACGTTCTTTCAGCTTGCGCTCTCGCGCGACACGGTGAGCCGAAAGTTTGGGGATGGTCTTGTGGCTTTTGAGGGTCGATCTCTCGAAGGGTATGGTGCAGGCTGGAACACAAGTGCCAGGATGCTTGGCGGTTCGCTTAATGATTGTTCTTCGTGATCTTTTTATTCTCTCCTTCTCTTTCCGGTTCTCTTTTTACTTCCTATTGTGCGTCCTTTTTCTGGATATGTGCCTCCTTTTATTCTCTTTCTAGCTCTCTTTGTCCTCTTCTTTTTTCGTCTCTTCTTCATCCACTTTTTTTTCCTTTCTGCAGCTCAATCTTCCTGCTCCGCCCTCTTGTTCTTCTTTGGTCCTTTCCCTCCCGCCCCTCCGGCTCTTCCTTTTGGTCCCTTTGGCACAGCTTCACCAGTCACGGATCATCAGGTATTAGCCCGGAGCCAACGACGAGAGGATACCATGGAGAACGACCCACGCCAGTTGCGTCTCTCTCTTTCAAGGTCTTTTGGTGGCCAAAAAGGGTGGAAAAGCACGACAAGCTTGGAAAGCGGGTGAAAAGCGGGCTAGGCCAATCCGTCCAACCGCGGAACGTGAGACACGTTTCAACCGGATCCCGCTGAAAGGCTAGTCGGATGATGGTCGGTGATGACGCCGGCCTCGCATCCGCAACCAATAAGCCGTTCAATGGTGGTCACGAGCCGACTGGATGAAATCGCCGACTGGTGAACCGAAGCAAACCACCAGGAATATCCGGATTTGGGTTCAAGGTATATATACGGGATTAAAAACAAACGGCGAGGCTGCAAGTTGAGGGGATCGAATTAAAGTCTGGGGGAACCGTTTACGGATAGAGCCTGAAGGTTGAAGGTGAGTAAATAGCGGTCGAGCCGTTCACCGATCGATTCCGAACGTGAATAAGTAGTGGTCGAGCCATTCACCGATCAAGTCCGAAGGTTGGAGGTGAATAAGTACAGCACCGGATCTCAATTGATGAGATCTGAACGTATTTGCAAACTCGAGTCTCCTGACCCTTTTTGGATATGGTGATTGAATACTCAAGTTGTCTGACAGATTGTATGCTTCGAATGAACGTTTTTCGAGCATTTTTTGGAACTCTGCTCGTCTTGATCCCGCCCTAGTTCGTTTTTCAGAGCAATTTAGGATTCACGTGAAAAGAACGGTGTTAAGCCAGGCAGAATTTAATGAGAATACATTTTTCACTTCAAAGATTCAGCAACTTGACATTGGGAAGGTATGAAACTATTTAAGCTTTAGGTAGGTCAAAATCAAGTTGAAAAAAATAGAAATGTCATCCGGAAGAACCGAATCACGACATTGAAAGATCAGATCGAACGGAATGGAATGAGCATTCCGCTTTCGAGTATCTTACGAACCTGACACAATTCCACAAGTTGCTGTGTTGAATTGCCTAGACTTTGATGTTGCTTCGTTCCTCCAACACTTGTTTTATTGTAACTTTTCCAAACTTCGAAATTGAACTCACATTGAATCGTAGCTGCGTCCAAAATTCTACTCCTCTACATCCAGGAGGATCAGCATCCTCAAACCTTAAACGAACAAATCCAGAGTCTCGACGCTCCATATTGAATGCACATATGCAAATTAGTTCTGATACTCCGACGGAGCTAACCCACAAGAGGCTTTAATACATTTTTCATTCCAGTCTCCATGGAAACTGGGCAAAGCTGATGATTGGCCTGGATTCGGGGAACGCCAATTGCCAGGGTATTCAGCTCGGGGTCTCATTCTCCCTGTTAGTGACGAATCTATCGATTGGCTATTCATTTAACATCAGCGAATTCTGGACCTCCACCATTTCCAGTTCTTCTCCGAGGCGCCTGATATTCGCAAGCAAACGGATGAAAGATTAGTGTTCATCGGATTCGTGCACATACTGTGCATTTATTACGTTCGCGGATGCGACTGTCCGCGCTCGCTCTCGTTTTCTTTCTCTCGCTTTCAAAGGCCGCGTAAGCTCATCCAGCTTCGCATTTCTCATTTACAACCACGAAGAGCGCGAATCGCCAATGGTGAAATATGCACGTGGGTATTATGAATTTGCCTGGTATTCCGTTGGTGACGTATATTCGACGCATGGCTTAGCATTTATCCGTATTCAGTATTGAATTTACCCTTTAGCCGTTCGCGCGTAATTGAAACGTCAAACGTTCATTGAAATGCGAAATCTACGTTTGTTCGCGCTCTACCAGTCGTTCAGATTCCGGACGTGCGTTGGCACGGGGTAAATATATACTGTTGTTGAATTACGTTGCAGGACCGTGCATTGCGAATGCTTGGATGACAGTTACCACTATTTTCTTTGAGGTCCTATGGGGTTGAAATGTAAAGGATTATAACAGAGACAACAATGAAGTTTGCAGTTTTTTGCTTCCAGCTGTTAGGCATTATTATGAAAGAACATTTAGGGATTCTTTAGGTCAGAAAAATCTTCTATTCCTTTTCGTTTTTAGCGTTTATTCGTATGCCCTTGTATATGCTTCACTTTTGCACGAAGATACCGGGAAAGTGTGAACAATCGGTGTCGACACAGATGGATATATTTTCAGTGAGTTTCATCTACCCGATCAAGTATTGGACCAAGCCAGTGCTGACCAACGCACGAGATCGCCAAGATACTGATTGCACTTCCACTACTCATCAGGTCATGCCAGTTCTCTTGTTGACGGTTCATCAGTCCACAAGTTCTCATAATGGCTCTGCTCCTTGCTCTTTTCTTCTTCTTCTTCCTTCTTCATGAACTGATGAGCTGTGATGAGCTCTTGACCTGGTCAGTTCATCACAGCTCATCGATTCATCAGCTACGTTAATGGCACTTCATCACTGCATCGGTACACCTAATGGCACTTTATTAGTTCGTCAATTCTCCTAATGAGGCTTTCCCTTCCTCTTTTCTTCCCCCTCCTGCTGCTAATGTTGTCCATCTTCATCTTCTTTCTGTTCCAATAAATCTACCGTCTGATTGAGGCTCGCTTTGGGTCAACTAGTCGCAATCTAGCTCTACTCCCTACAAGCCATTTGTGGCCTTTCATCAGAGCCAGGATGAAACTACGTACACCAGATAGTGATTATCTCTACGCTGCCACAATTGGCTATACAGTGGCTGCAGCACATCGAGCCACATATTTGATTGCCCTTGTCAAAAGCCCAGACTGGCTTTTGATCGAGCAAGGGTGATCTTTGATCAGGCGGCTCAACTGCCATTCGCCACAGACATTTCTTTCAGCAGATGATGGAGTCATGACGAGTGAGTAGATATTTCGAGTGATTGGTACCGTCCAATATTGAAGTCCACTTTGGGAACCAAACTGGGCTGAGCTCGCCATAGCGAGGTACCTAGATGGCTTCATCGTCACCGCTGATCGAGCCGGATATACGGGCTGCGCATGAAAATGGAGGTATGTATCCGTGAGGCGAACACGGGTGTTCTGGCCTGCGCCGGCTGCCCTACCGAATCCTGTCGTAAGCATGAATATACCGGAAACGAGTGGCGCGGGGTGTTCGCCGATGCCGATTGGCATCGTTCCGAAGAGCGCGGCCAATTCGTTACCGCCTCGGCAAAAGAGAGATCCCCGAGGGCAGTCGGCGATGGTTGAGCACGAGGGCGCAGAGAATAAATTGCGGTTTATTCGGACGAGAATGAGGGAGAGAGAAGGTGATAGGGTGGCGAGCGTGTACCATCGGGAAATCGCAGCTATCACGCGATCCAGCCGTGGCGCGTGAAAGCTTCGATAGAAATCGTTTTGTAAGCCTGTGCACGGCCAACCTAGGAAACGAGAAAGACAGAGAAAGCGAGAGATAGGACGAGCGCTAGCATTTTTATTTACCTGCAGATATATGTGTATAGGGTATTCCGTTTTAGGGTGAACATGTCAAATGGAGGAGCCATCCCAAAATCGGTTTGAATATACTGCCACTGTTGGTAGAATACGAACCCCAACGATCTCAAGCAAGCAACTGGGGTACGATAACTGCGGGCAGATTGCTCAGTTTTGGTTGGTTTGCTAGGAAGGTTGGGTTGATTGTTCGTTTGGATTTTTGAGTTAGTTTGCTGGTTTGGATTGTTTGTTAGTTTAGGTTGTTTGATTCTTTGATTTGTTTGGGTGTTCCCTTTTAACCGGCTGTTTCTTACATTGGGTTTTATTCCTAGTTCGTGTTGTTTCTCAGCTTGAGTTGTGTGTTAGCTTAGGTTGTTTGGGTTCTTCGATTGTGTACATTGTTTGATTGTTCCAGTTCTGCGTTAGGTTGGTTGTTCGTTTGGATTTTTTGGTTGGTTTGCTGGTTTGGGTTGTTTGTTAGTCTAGGTTGTTCGATTCTTTGATTTGTTTGGGTGTTGCCTTTCAACGGGCTGTTTCTTCCATTGAATTTTTCGGGTTCCATTCCTAGTTCGTGTTGTTTCTTAGCTTGGGTTGTGTGTTAGCTTAGGTTGCTTGGGTTCTTTGATTGTTCACATTGTTGGATTGTTCCAGTTCTGCGTCTGGTCGAGTTGTTCGTTAGCTTGGGCTTGTGAGGTCGTTCGTTAGTTTCTGTTGGTCATTAATTTGAGTTGTATGCAAGTTAAGCTTATTTCAATGCCTGCTTTGCTTGAGCTCCTTCTTGGCTCGAGTTCACTGGGGTCGTTTGCTAGGTCTTTGCTTTTTTCTCGGTATTGTTTTATTTATTTGCGTTCATCTACGTTCCTAACTACCGCTATACAAAAAATGCATCTTCATCAACACTCCCACCAAACGATGAAAGTTCATCATTATCAAAGTTTAAGTTCAGCACTTCCTCTCCTACAATTCTCGTTGTTATACCACTTTCAATCGACAAGAATTGGCTGTTCAAGATTACGTTTTACTTTCTCAACGAGCTCATAGCCCGAGAAACATTTGCGTGACGAACTTTGAGAATGGAACACCCGGTGCATGGATGCGAGCGATTACGATGTCGAGCCTGGTATATCCGCGGTACAGAGGCCAATCGTCGAGCAATTGAGTTTACGCGTTCCGTCCAACCTGCACGTCCAATAACGGTGAATAATAAGTCCGCTATATCGATTCCAATTCAAATACAACTTTTTCAACTCGTACACGCAAACACACCAGCATTCAGCTGCCGTTTCACCGCAAAAAGTCCCGGACTGTGCATGAAATCGAATGTCGAAAGCGATACAATTTCGTACGTATGAAGGAAATACGAGAACGCGATATAAACAGGAATAAAAAGAGCACGGCTCCCATCACAGTCGCATATTTCGGATATTTGTGCCACGAGCACTCTCGCAGCTATGTCGCGGCGAAACCGCGAGCACGTCCCGCTCCATATAACGACAACGGAGGAGAAATGTTTCTCGCTGAAAATTCACGGTTGGCGAATGCAATCTTTTCGGAAATAAATTGGGAATAATGTCAGATTATTCTCGATGCAATGCTCATTTCTCATTCAGAGAGGTCTTCCAATATGGCGGACGACTATTCGAGATTCCATGCCACCGTGCATGTATCTCCCTTGTCTCTGGATTGCTCTCTGGATTTCTCTCTACATCGGTATCTCGTCTCCGTGTCACTTGTTGAAATTATTTTTGTTATATAATATAACTATAATATAATGACAATAATAATAATAGGTATGCGTTATCTAGGTTTATAATTAACTAGGAATTACTATGATTACTGTTGTTATTATTAATTTTCATTTGACTGCTGTTATCATTAATAATATCATTGATAGGTGGATTATATATATATATTAGGGTGGCCCTTGATATGGGTAAACAAAAATTGATCGCGCCGCCCGCCAAAACGGTTCCAAATAATAAAAACAAATCCTACGCGAAGCCCCAGCTATGTCCGTTAAGCGGAAGGCGTGCCTGTAAGCATGAACTTAAATTTAAATATCAATTTTTCTTCATGATTGGAGAAATTTCGATTTTTTAAATCTAGTCTATTTGTCAATTTTTCAACACGATATTTCTGTGGTTTGAATAAAAAATTCGTACTGAACGAAATAGTATCGATATCTTACGTGTACATTTTTTAAATATTATGTTTTTTCCGACCAATTGGATGACTTGTGCGAATAAATAATTTCTTTGTTTTCAATAAAACGAACAAGCTCGCCAAGTTCAAAATCCTGCCAAGTTTAAAATGTCCCCATGGATTTTTGCGAAAGTAATTTTCAAATACATTTTTTATCCACAGCACTGGAAGTCTGATCTCAGTGAAATATTAATATGTTTGTATCTCAGCACGCAAGGAATATTTCTAACAAAATTTAAAAAAAAACAAATCTGGCCAATCCGGAAGTTCGATGTGAATGGTTTATCGTGAATTTATATCCTTCGCACTTAATAGATTTTTCTGACAAGATGCAAATTTAAAGTTTGATTTTGATGTGATTAAAAGCGTTCGACAGCAGCTAAATCGAACTGTTGTTCCAAAATAATAGGATGGTAAAACTGAACGCTCATCAAATCTAGTATGGAGGACCTTATTGTTTGATCTGTATATTGAATACCAATACACAATAGCTTCAGAAAGTGAAAAAAAATTGACAAATAAACTAGATTTATAAAATCAAAATTTCTCCAATCATGTAGACAAATTGATATTTAAATTTAAGTTCATGCTTACAGGCACGCCTTCCTCTTAACGGACAGTGCTGGGGCTTCGCGTAGATTTTTTTTATCATTTGGAACCGTCTTGGAGGGCGGCGCGATCAATTTTTTTTATTGACCCATATCAAGGGCCACCCTAATATATATATATATATTGAGGCGTACAGGTCCGTCTCATGAACAAATAAATAAACCTGCTACATATTCAAAAAAGCAACCGACTTCGTGATAGAAGTAACAGAGGGGGAATAACAGAACGACACAAAAATACAAGGTCAATTAGGTAGGACATACGGAAAAACAAAGTTTTAAACGGGAAGAAGGAAAATGGAAAGAAAAACATGAAAAGAAACAAAAACAGTAGGACGTATAGATAGCAGAAATAGTTAACAATAAAAAATGGTAAGGGAAGGGGAATGTAAAGGAGGCACAACCAAGCGAGAGGGAGACATGGCAAAGAAAACACAGAAACCCACAAAAACAGAATAGAAGTAAAATTCATTTAAAGAAGAAAAGTTAACATTAAAGTGAATTATGGGTAACAAGTAAGGGAAGGGGAAAGAAAAGGCACTTCTTCTCTTGGCCGGGAAGCCGACTAGTACACAGCACATGAATACTGACTTTAGGGGAAGGAAGGTGTAGTGGGAAGAAAGTTGACACAACAGAAAAGGTGGAGTCATTAGAGTACTAAAGTACTCTCAATTTTCTGAAAAAAAAAAAAAAAACATAACAAGTACACAGCCGACGCGAATACTGACCTCTTAGGGCAACGAAAGTGCGATGGGAGGAAAGCTAAGGAAAGAGAAAATCGAGAAAGGTTAAAAAGATAAAATAGAGAAACTTATAGAAAAGGGTCGTAGGGCAAAATAAAAAGATTAGGATAAGCATAAAAGAAAAAAGAGAACAATTAAAAATAAGGAAAATAAAATAAATCATAAGGTAAATAGAAAAATTGTATTAGGAAAGCATAAAGGGCGAAGAGGTATTTTAATTTGCGAGCGTCACGATACTCATGCAAAAGCGAGCCAGCGCGTCACGATCCACCACGCCGCGATCGATACAGCGAGTAAGGGAGGGAGGAAAGATTATCGACGCGTGATAATCAATGCGGGTCGCGCCCGGTAGGGCTTACCATCCGAGTAATCATGCGAAGTGAACATTTACCGACGGAGAAAAACATTGCGGAAATTACAAGACCAACACAAACAACACACTACACCTACCCAAGGTGGTCTTTTCTATTGTAACGAGACAAATAAAAACGGAATAAATTGTTTTTTTTTAATTGTAAAATACCAAAACACCCGAGTCTCAACTAATTTCTTCTCTGGTCGAGTCCCGAACCAATACATTTATTTGTAAGGAATTCCGACCCGTTACACCCGACAAAATTTTCAGTGTTCGAGAAGGCCGGCATACTTTTTTTTAACGAAATGGTACTTTTGTACTTCAACCATCTTGTGGAGCACCTCAAGCCGCATAAAAAACATCAGGGGGTACAGTCGTTCAAGGTAATTCAAGGTCAGTATCGACGATACAAATCTAAATATCTCGGATCACTACCAAATATTTAGTAATGATCCGAGATATTTAGATTTTTGTTTCATTTTGATAGGTGACCTTGAGTGACATTGAACGGCTTTGTCCCCTGATGTTTTTTATACGACTTGCGGTGTTCCACAAGATGGTTGAAAAAAATGTACCATTCTATTTAAAAAAGTGGAGTTGACCTTGACTTCAGTCCCTCCGCCGATAAAAAGTCGGGTAATCCAGTATGACGGCCTTCTCGAACACTGAAACTTTTGTGTGAAACATTTTTGGAAATGATCAATAGTTTGAGTGCTGTTGCTCTGTAACACTTTATGTGCCTCACCCTGCATATAATCCGCCTTTCCCCAGATGGTTCTAGTAATAATAACAGTAATAAAATAAAAACTAACAATAATACCGTAATTCTGAATTAATTATAAAGCTAAAAAACCCATACTTGTTAATATTATTGTTATTGTTATTGTATTGGGAGTACAACTTTGCAGTGACCGTTTTTTCAAAAGTTTAAGGCTTTATTATAAAAAAGTGGCTACATATTTTTTAATCAAAGTACTGCCCGTCGCTAGCTACGACCCCGGCCCATCTTTCAGGTAGCATTCGAATCCCGCGTCGATGAAAGTCTTGGTCCTTGGGAGCAATCCAGGAATCGACCCAATTTTTGACTTCTTCGTAAGTACCGAAGTGCTGGTCAGCCAAATCGTGTGCCATTGACCGGAACAAGTGATAGTCGGAAGGGGCAATGTCTGGAGAGTACGGCGGGTGGGATAAAACCTCCCATTTCAGCGTTTCCAAGTACTTTTTCACGACATTTGCAACATGGGGTCGGGCATTGTCATGCTGCAGTATCACCTTGTCATGTCTTTCGTTGAATTGTGGCCGTTTCTCTTTGAGTGCCTTACTCAAGCGCATCAACTGACGTCGGTCGAGTTCCCCTGTGATGGTTTCGGATGGTTTGAGCAGCTCATAGTACACAACGCCCAGCTGGTCCCACCAGATACACAGCATCACTTTGGATCCGTGAATATTCGGTTTGGGCGTCGATGACGGAATATGACCAAGCAGTCCCCATGATTTTCGGCGTTTAGGATTATCGTAGTAAACCCACTTTTCATCTCCAGTCACAATCCGGTGCAAAAATCCCTTCCTTTGTTGTCTTTGGAGCAGTTCCCGCAAATGCTGAGAATTCGGCTCGTAGGTTGCCATGTTTGAGTGCCAATAACTTTATAATGCATACACGTATCCGATAACTTTTTTAAATTGTTTACATTGGCAGAGCCTCTAGTTTAAAATGCCACTTTTTTTATTGAGCTAGGGCCACTACTTCGGCCGCAGTGGCTCTGTAAATAAAACGGTCACTGCAAAGTTGTACTCCTAATTTTATCTATAATTATATTATATAACAAAAATGAGTAATTTAAAAAACAAAATTAATTATATAAATATATATATATACAAAAAATCGATATTGTTTTCTCACTCGAGACGCGTGCTTCCGCCGCACTTGCTACTTTCACACTCATTCCCCACATGAAAATAAAATATATCGAAAAATATATAAAACATGTATTAAATATATTTGGTTCGAAAAGTTGGATATGCCAAATATATTTTTGGGTACGAGTAAAACCTATATGATATATAAATATAAATCCATTTAAGATACATCTTAAATATATCAAACATACAAACTGAGTGTGTGTTTTGTATATTTTAAATATGGTTGATTATGCAACTTGAGTAACAGATGACGTTGCAAATGAAAAAAAAATCTTCAATTCGGTATCTCGCGAAGACCTAGCCGCACTGGCCGGAATAAATGATCGGACAAAAAAATTGTAGGTTATGTAATTCTATTCGATTATCGCGCTCTAGGCGAACGCAATAAAGTAATTGATCCGATAATGTTAGTTACTCTTGTAAATCCACACATTTCTCAATAAACTAACATTGTGTATTTTACGATATGCAGACGATACGAAAGTTAATTTAACAAGTAGAACTAGCTCAGTGGGGAACGTCCCAGCTCATCACTCAGAGGTCCTGGGTTCGAAACCACCTTGCGGCGCGTAAGCGTTTGATATAATTTAAATTTGAATCATTAATATATTTGAACCGCAAACACCATAATCGTAATTTAATGACAAGGAAAAATATCGTAAACTGGTGCAATGATGTAAATAACATCATAACAAAATTTTTAAGAATATTTCAAGTATAGTTTAAATATATTTCAATAATATTTGAAATGTAGTATGAACATATTTCAAGTATATTTTAAACGGAGTATGATCATATATCGTGTATAATTCAGATGTAGTTTAAATACATTTGTCGTATATTTTGAGGGTAATTTGAGTATATTGTAAGTATATTTTCAATATAGTTTGAATATACGTAACCGCCTATCCAACATAGATATTTTTATATACATTCTGAAGATCTATTTTGGCCGAAAACTTTGATATCGCGAATATATTTTTAATGCATTTCCCGTATATATTGCATATATCGAATCTATATCTAAGATGGATAATATATATCTGAAATATATTTTACATACATTTCAATATATCGAAAATTATACTTTTACATATATTTTATTTCCGTGTGGGTCACCTCCCCGCCAACCCTCCAAACTCCAACGGAAGCACTGTGCTCGCACACACTGTTTAGTAAATAGGCTTATGATTCATCTTACCCCTCGTATTTGGCTTGCCCCGAATTTCCGTAAGTGTGTGGGGCGCGTGCGCGCGCGTGTGTGTGTGTGTGTGTGTGTGCGTGTGCGTGTGTGTGTGTGTGTGTGTGTGTGTGTGTGTGTGTGTGTGTGTGTGTGTGTGTGTGTGTGTGTGTGTGTGTGTGTGTGTGTGTGTGTGTGTGTGTGTGTGTGTGTGTGTGTGTGTGTGTGTGTGTGTGTGTGTGTGTGTGTGTGTGTGTGTGTGTGTGTGTGTGTGTGTGTGTGTGTGTGTGTGTGTGTGTGTGTGTGTGTGTGTGAAGAGCAGCAAGATTTACGGAATATCTTACTTGGAGACATGGACGTCGATCAGGGCCGTAGTAGCACTTGCACATCCCTCACCGTCACGCCCCCGCCGGTACCCCATCCAGAACTAATTACGTCAACGTAATTAAGTCATTAACCATCTAGCGGGCGTGAAAGCCCGTAGGAACCGAGCTAAGTCCCATCGAGTCTGACACTGTCCGTCCCTCCGCCCCGTTATTCTCGAGCGCGATCCTCCTCCGTTCACCTCGGACCCGAGACGTCGGAACGTCGTACAGGATATACAGGGATACACACGAGGAAACGCCCTCCCCTTGGCTCTCAAAAGCCACCTGGGCGGCTTTGCAATTGCTGCCGGAGAGGAGAGCCCGCAGCCTTGTAATTTGCCGATATTCGTCTCAGAGTACCGGAGACACTCGCGACCCGATCGAATTACCCACGATCGAATAGTTTCCTTACGTACAATTGAACGATCTTCCGGTGTACGTAAGTCGACTATGGACTTCTGAATATGAATGGCGGGGACGGATCGTTTCGTCGGGCGTCTCCTCATTTGATCTGCTCGAGTCGTCGCCTCCAACGTTTGGTCAGAAAAATTGTCGGATTCGTTTATGGTTGTTTTTTGTTCTCGCGGATTAATGATTTTTTATACGAGTGAAATTATAATGAAAGTATGCCGAAGGTTTCCCTGATAGGAAATGTAACTTATGAATTGTGTGGTACAACTTGGAGGTACTTACATTTAGAAGTGAGTTGAATTTACCGTACGAATTTAATAAACAAAGACATAATAAACGCAATATATATATATATATATATACACATATACATACATATATATATATATATATATATATATATATATATATATATATATATATATATATTCGAACCCGGGACCTTTCGATGGCCGGTCGACTGCTCCGACCACTGAGCTACGCCAGCCCGCTTACCTCACCTTTCTCAGATAGTCTCGATATTCGTAACGCAACGTTTCAGTATATATATATATATATATATATATATATATATATATATACTGAAATAAATGCACTAAAACGTTACGAATATTGAGACTATCTGATAAAGGTGAGGTAAGCGGACTGGCGTAGCTCAGTGGTCAGAACAATCGACCGCCAATCGAAAGGTTCCGGGTTCGAACTCGGCCCAGAAGCGCATTGCATTTTTTTCGGATAGCCCTCTTGAGGTTTTTCGGGGCGTGACAGTACCCAGATATTGCATACATTTAATGTATTCGAATATTGTAAATAACTACAAGAGATCAAGCCATCGAGAAATAATAATGCGATTTTATTGCGTAGGCTATCAGTTAATAAATGACATATAAACATACATATGTTATTCAATGTAAATAGAATTATAATAGAAATTCATTGAGGTTCATCCAATTATTACATGAATTTATGAATAACAATTCGAAATACCTTCAAGTTTATTTATACACTTATAATTGTAGAAATTAAGTTATATATTGCCTTGCAACTTAGCATTAAATAATTTGTAGATGAGACTTGATGGAACATGAAGAAATGACAAAGATTTAGAGAATTAAATAAATTATACATTTATGTATATATATATATATATATATATATATATATATGTGTGTGTGTGTGTGTGGTCATACATTTACAAATTGATTGATACGTTTCCAATAAAATAATTATTTATCGGGACGCAATTATTTATCGGGAGCCCAATGGGACGCAAACGAACGCAAAAAAGTAGACATTTTTTCATCTCATATTTGTGCGTCAAAAATATAAAAACTCGCGCCAACGTAATATTATTCATCATAATGTTTTTCAGTGGCCGAGACGCTTTGAAAAAAAGAAGAAATTGTAAGTCCCTTCTGCGCTCGAGCTCTTCTGCAAACATTTTACCAGAGATATTCTACCGGCGCGATGTAACGAGCTTTTATTCAGACGAAAAAAAAACTCGAAAAAAGAGGTTCATCTGTCCGCAATTATTGTTTTTTAGAGCATTTTTTTCTCGTCGCATTCGCCCCGTTCGCTTCTTAGCGCGCCATTATATTTTTTGCACAGTTATAATTCTCAGTGCCTTCCGTCTTTGCTAATCCGTGTATCCCGATCCGCACGCTCCCCTGCGCAATGCGCCAACTCCTCGGGAGCTTTACCGCCGCGGAATGATGGCGTGATTTTATTCCTCCTTTTTTTCTTTTCAGATTTTCTTCTTTTATATATAATAATCGAGATGATGATGGAGAAAAACTTCGGTTTACACGTACATCCCAACCGAATTGAATTTTATCTGAAACCATATATTTGAAGTTTTTTTTACTTGCAATACCGAAAAACTGCTGATTACATCTGATACAATCTCATTTCCAAATTGTCGAATAATCTTCCCCAAAATTGAAATTAAAAAAAAAATCAATGTCAGGAGCGCAAGTCGAGCTTTGGTGAAAAGCTCACAAAACAGGTCTAAAACGTATCTGATTTTTTCAGACTTCAAAAAACAGCCCGAGTGGACTTTTCAATGGTTTGCAGCTGCTAAATCGCAAGGGCTAGAGGAATTTTTTTGTTTGTTTTTTTTAACGGGCTACACCTTACCTAGATGGGTAAAAATATTGCATTTTCCAAAAATATGTTTGTTCGATAGTATTTACCTTTCGCCATATTTCCTGAAAATTTTATCGAAATATTTTTAAAATCGAATGAGCTACAGCTTTAACAGTCGGTCGGGCGAGCGGTAGCAGCGCCATACGTCAAACTTTAAACATGTTTTTCCCGAAGCACTGTTTTCAAAGTCGGTGGACATGATATCTCGAGAACCACTTGATGGATTGTTTCCAAATTTACCAGAGATACGACGAGAAACATTTAAACGTCGTTGACGATCTCACCTTTTCAAAGTCGATCTTCATTTTCTCAAAGTAACCTAAATATGACGACTTTTTGCATAGATTTTGTATGCTCGAGTTTCAATTCATCGCCACGTTGTCGAAAAAAATTATTTTATAAACCGACGATCGTCAACGACTCATATTTATTGTTAACTTCAATAATCCATTCGGTTTTTAGATTTCAGTTAGACCGTCTATGCTGGAGAGTGTCCACCACCAAACGTTGCGAAAGAAATTTCATCATCTGCCGGTGGCCATGTTTCTCTGTATTTTTGGTGATTGTTTTTCAAGGCTCTCAATGTATGTACCTTTGTGTTTAAAAAAACGTTTCTTTTTCACCAAACACTTGCCAGAAAATAATCGCCATTTTGCCATTTTCGGGCCTGCAGGTAGCCCTTTAAGGCGTTACCCCCACTTGTAGCGCAAAAAAAGGCTTTTTTCATGAATTTTTTTAAAGAAAACTACAAAACTTTCTTAATCGATCAATATACCATCTTAAAGAACACATCTTGAAGAATTTTCAGTAATTTTTTTATTGACGAATATTACATTGTTTAGTGGCAAATGGCCGTCAATGAAATAATGTTTTTATATACACGGTTTGCGGTGACCAACATTGCGGTGAAGTGGATCATCTGAAAAAAAATTGCGGATGGATTTAGTCAAATATAAGTATAAACTAGTCTTGAATCGAAGGATTTTAAAAAATATTCATTTTTCACAAAATGGCGGACAGTCAAATTTAATGGTTCGATTTTAACGAAAAAAAACGGCCGTCTTTTGACTATAAAACGGCCATTTTTTTCGAAAAAAAAATCGAACGATTAAAGACTACATTTTTATGTATTAAATAAGCCTGCAAAATTTCAAGAAGATCGGTTCATTAGTATTCGAGTAATCTTGGTCTCCGATTTCAGAAATGCCATTTTGAGAAAAACGCGTTTAAAGTTTCAATTTCCGGTCGTTTACACAACGGATTCTTCTCTTTCAACGCTCATCAATCTCAGTCAATTTTGTTCGGATCGACTTGAAATTTTCAGGAAATATTCTCAGATACTTATACTTCAAAAAAATGCAATAAAAAAAATCGATTTTTTCAAAATCGCAAGTGGGGGTAACCCCTTAACACTCTGCGTGAGGTTTTCCACTGTACTTAGAAATCTATAATCAACAACGACGAGTACGGTGGGTATGAGTACAAGGACGATCAGCTACTGTGCATACAGTTCTCCCAGTCGAATTTCTGCAAAATCATCTTTCCCCAAATGTTTATACACACACACACACACACACACACACACACACACACACACACACACACACACACACACACACACACAAAAGCAAACGCTCAACCGTACACGATCTAAGCAAGAGTCACGAAGCATGTCTTACACGAATCACTCGGCAGCACGAACCGACGATAAAGAAGTAGATATATACGTGCATCATCAGTGGCCAAAATAAGAGGGGTTGGTATGGGGGTATATATGTATATATATCATATCATATCAACCTCTCTCGCAGTGAAGCAATAACGGACCAAGCAAATTATCGTGTTCGACCCCAAGCATTTACGCCACTCTTGATTAAAATGTGATGCTTCCGTATTTACGGAAACGTATTTTGCCCGAGACCTGAATATTATGCCGTACGTACAAAAGCTGCAGGTCTACTTGGGGTCCCCTGGGAACATAGATGGCCAGAGGACTTCATGCATGTGTGTTGCCTATAAGCCATTACCAACCGCATGGTATCACTCCTCCTATATATATATATATATTTCTCTGAGACAATAGAAAACAATGTTCCTCGGGTCTCAAGGTGGACTCACAAACTCAGGACGCGAAAAATTTACGTAGGATATTAAAAAAAATTATTTAAAAAACAAGAAATTAATTGAAAATTAGGAAAGTAACTGAAAATGGCGTCTGTCTATTTTTGAAGCTGGTCTGTAAAGTTCGCTGTGCGATAATTTTTTAATCCCATATATTAACATTTTTTGTTACCGCAACGAAGAAAAAAAAACTTTTTTTGCATCCCATATATATATATATATATGCAAAAAAAATGACTTCGTTGCCAGAGCCAAAAATATTAATATATGGTGAAAAAATTCTTATAATTTTTTACCGTTACCATAGGAAAAAAATAAATATATATATATATATGGTAGGAAAAAATTTCGCGCGGTGAACCCTACAACTCAGCTTTAAAAAGAATATATACAGTACTACCTCTCTAAGAGAGCCCTCGCTAAGAGAGAATTTCCCCGCCGTTCCGCTTGAGCGCATTTTATGGCTTCCCCCACCTAGCTCGAGCTGTCCAGTGTACCCAAGGCCTCTCGAGTTTGTCACGGACAACTCAATGGATGGTGGGGGAAGGCTTCGGCGACGAATTTCTCGAGAATTTCTTCCCCTAACCGCCCTAGACCGCTCTCTTAGAGAGGTAGTACTGTATATATATACTTGTCGTCTTGAGCTCACGGCAGCGGCAAGCCCTCTTGAAAAATAGGGACAGAACATGCAGAGTCTCATCGATTAAACGGCACTCAAGATTGTAAATGCGCTGGTATTGCATGTGGAAAATGTGAAGAAATTAAAAAAATAAAACACGAAGGGCGAATCGCGGCGCGTCGGCGGGGTGGATTAAATCCGTAGAGATTCGTTTACCAAGTAAAAATTCGACTTCTTGCGGCACATTTTCTTCCTTGCTCAGCTTTAACGACGTAATTCTATAGCGGTGGGTATGCTCTTTCGCCAGACTGCGCTACACATGGATGACGAGAGGGACGTGGTAACTACCTAGGCAGTTATGCAAATGGGGCGGCGGAGCCTCCAGGAGAGGCCTCTTGCTCCTGAACTCGTTCTTCCTTCCTCTCTTCCACTCGGTACCTCTTTCACCCCTCCCGCCGAGCTCTCTTGCGTTTCTCTTCTTTTCGGATTCTGCGGGAGTTGGTAAACGGGATGCCGGGGGGCGGGGGGGGGGGGGGGGGCTCACTCTCCCACATCGTTAATGCACATCACGGAGTGGAGCGGCCCTTGGGAAAATGCTTGAAGAGGATTTCGTGCATAGAGGGAAGGACCATGCGGAGGAGTCGAAAGACTTTCTCGCGAAAGTGCGTCGAGTCAACTCTGTGATTTAATTGTCCATTTCTCCTGAAACCGTTGATGTAACTCGACCGAAGATCATCTCCGGCGACGGTTCTATTCACATGCTGGTGCCTGGAATTTTTTCCGATTTTTCCGATCGACGGGTGAAGCATCTTCGCTTTTCAGCTTGGTAATTCATAAACCTGGCTCAAAAATAAAAATAGAAAATGGGACCTTAATTCCATTGCTAAAGACCCGCCCAATGACTCCTTATTTGATGGGAGAAACGAAAATAAGGCCTCATTTTGCTAATGGGGAAAACCCTCAAATTCTCCACATTTCGCTGCATATTGATTGAGAAAACCGTCTGGACCATCTACTAGCAAAATATCATGCATACAATCGTAACATTGTAGGGACTGTAAGGCTATGATAGACGAACGGACATGATGAAATTATGAGGCTTCCTTGCTTGATAACGGACAGCTAGAATTGATTTTTCTATATATCAAAAACAAAAACACGTTTTCTGTATACTAAAAAAAATCATTTCCTCTGCAGCCTTATACATACTCATAAACTCATCACAGAAAAAAAATCAAATGACGTATCGTTCCAAGGCTTCTGACGTGCAACTGTTGATCTATTTCATCCAGTCTTCATTCAGTTTTTTTTTCACATTTTTCGTGAGTCGTTCTATTGAAAATGTTCAAACGACAATGAGATAAAGTTTTGCATTTTCGGAAGTCTCGAAACGTGTACTGAAGGTATGCAGAAGGTATGGCGGAGCACGAGGCGAAGCAGCGAACGCAAGAGAGCGAAAGTGTTGAAAACGCATTGAGGATTGACGAGGGATCCCTGCACTCGGATAGAATGAAATTGCGGCGAGTTTCCGGGACCTCAGAACGGCACAGAGAGGAGTTTCCGTAGCTCACGTGTGTCCGTGTGAATGTGCCAAGTTTCATGCCGTGTCTCGCAACCAACGTTGAGAATACGGAACACCGAATGATTTTCACACCAGCGGTAAGCTGCTTGACTCGTGTGCAGAAACTCCCCCTTACTCTCCTACTGTGCCGCATTCTGACGGATTGGGTCGCAATGCAAGCATTCGAGAAGAGATCTCACATACGTAAAGTACACGAGTTGTTCTGCTATATTCGTGCGTCCTCGATGAGTTGCAAGAAGAAAAGGCTCGCCGTGAACTTTCGAGGCATTGATATTCTGGTGAAGAGATAGATAGCTAGGCACGAAGACGTAGAGGGAGGGGAAGCGAGAGAGTTCTACATAAGAACTAAGTCAATTTATATGGTAAAAAGACATTTTGAGGTTACCGATATCAGTATAGTCATTGTTGTAGTTATAGTCATCAAAATAGTGACTAACCACTTGGAGACTGCATTCAGCAGGAAATCATTGGATGTCCACAAAGTCCAAAAACCATTTGGTTATCATGAGAATGGCAAACCGCAGTTCTTCCTTATAGAAGAGAGCATCTTAATGTGAACATCAAAACGATGATTGGACACTTGATCACTGCGTATAGCTGGAAATCATTGGATGACCACAAAGTAAAAAAAGTTACTGGCTATCATGAGAATCGCAAGTCGCAGTTCTTCCTTACAGAAGAGGGCATCTTATTGTGAACAGCAAAATGATGATTGACCCCTTGATCACTGCGTCCAGCTGGAAATGATTGGATGAACACACAGTCAAAAAGCTCCTTGGCTATCATGAGAATGGCAAGTCGTAGTTCTTCCATACAGAAGAGGGCATCTTGTTGTGAACATCAAAATGATGATTGGCCACTTGATCACTGCGTTCAGCTGGAAATCATTGGATGACCACAAAGTAAAAAAAGCTACTTGGCTATCATGAGAATGGCAAGTCGTAGTTCTTCCTTGCAGAAGAGGGCATCTTGGTGTGAACATCAAAATGATGATTGGCCCCTTGATCACTGCGTCCAGCTGGAAATGATTGCGTAAACACAAAGTATAAAAGTTACTTGGCTATCATGAGAATAGCAAGTCGCTGTTCTTCCATGTAGAAGATAGCATCTTGTGAACATCAACACGATGATTGGCCACTTGATCACTGCGTTCAGCTGGAAATCATTGGATGACCACAAAGTAGAAAAAGCTACTTGGCTATCATGAGAATGGCAAGTCGCAGTTCTTCCTTACAGAAGAGGGCATCTTATTGTGAACAGCAAAATGATGATTGGCCCCTTGATCACTGCGTCCAGCTGGCAATGATTGGATGAACACACAGTCAAAAAGCTCCTTGGCTATCATGAGAATGGCAAGTCGCAGTTCTTCCTTGCAGAAGAGGGCATCTTGTTGTGAGCATCAAAATGATGATTAGCCCCTTGATCACTGCGTCCAGCTGGAAATCATTGGATGACCACAAAGTCAAAAATCTACTTGGCTATCATGAGAATGGCAAGTCGCAGTTCTTCCTTATAGAAGAGAGCATCGTATTGTGAACATCAAAACGACGATTGGCCACTTTGTCACTACGTCCAGCTGGAAATCATTGGATGATCAAAAAGTCAAAAAGCTACTTGGCTATCACGAGAATGGCAAGTCGCAGTTATTCCTTATAGAAGAGAGCATTTTATTGTGAACATCGAAACGATGATTAGCCACTTGATCACTGCGCCCAGCTGGAAATCATTAGATGACTACAGAGTCAAAAAGCTACTTGACTAACATGAGAACTGCCAGTCGCAGTTCTTCCTTACAGAAGAGAGCATCTTGTTGTGAACATCAAAACGATGATTGGCCACTTGAGCATTGTGTCCAGCTGGAAATGATTGGATGACCACAAAGTCAAAAACCTACTTGGCTGTCATGAGAATGTCAAGTCGCAGTTCTTCCTTATCGAAGAGAGCATCTTGTTGTGAACATCAAAATTATGATTGGCCACTTGATCACTGTGTCCAGCTGGAAATCATTGGATGAGCACAAAGCCAAAAAACTACTTGGCTGTCATGAGAATGTCAAGGCGCAGTTCTTCCTTATGGATGAGAGCATCTTGTTGTGAACATCAAAATTATGATTGGCCACTTGATCACTGTGTCCAGCTGGAAATCATTGGATGAGCACAAAGCCACAAAACTACTTGGCTATCATGAGAATGGCACGTCGCAGTTCTTCCTTATAGAAGAGAGCATCTTCTTGTGAACATCAAAACGATCATTGGCCACTTGATCACTGTATCCAGTTGGAAATCATTGGATGACCACAAAGTAAAAAAGCTACTTGGCTATCATGAGAATGGCAATTCGCAGTTCTTCCTTATAGAAGAGAGCATCTTGTTGTGAACATCAAAACGGTCATTGGCCACTTGATCACTGTGTCTAGCTGAAAATCATTGGATGAGCACAAAGCCATAAAACTACTTGGCTACCATGAGAATAGTAACCGATTTTTCTTCCTTATAGGAGAGAGCATCTGGTTTTGTGGACATTGACACGATGATCGACCATCTAAAAACCGCTTCCAGCTGGAAATCATTGGATGACCACAAAGTCCAAAAGCTAATTGGCTATCATGAGAATGACAAGTGGTGGTTGTTCCTTTTAGGAGAGACCATCCTGTTTTGCGGACATCAAAACGATGATTGACCGCCTCCAGCTGGAAATCATTGGATGACCACAAGGCGGACTGCGTCCAGATGGAAATCATTGGATGACCACAAGGCCAAAAAACTGCTTGGCTATCTGAACAATGGCAAGTCGCTGTTCTTCCTTATAGAGGAGAACATCCTTTTTGTGGATATCAAAACGATGATTGACCACCCCATCACTGCGTCCAGCTGGAAATCATTGGATGTTCACCAAGTCAAAGCTAATTGTTTATCATGAGAATGGCAAGTCGCAGTTCGTCGTTATTGACGAAAGCGTCCTTTGTCGTGGCCATCAAAACGATGATTGACCAGCTGATCACAGCGTCCGGCTGGAAATCATTGGATGACCATAAAGTCCGAAAGAAGCCCAGATGGTTGCACCGATCTATTAAAGTTTTTTTCGATCATCTTGATTCATGCTGTGAATGGTTTGGAAACTCCATTTGAAATATTGTGGCTTGGCAAGAGGCTTACACTTCTATCGTGGAGTTTTCTTCTCAAACGTCTGTCGGATTCGCGAGAAAGTAGAACATCGGCGACTGTCCTTCAGGTACAAATATAGGTAAGGCATGTAACACGCTCAAAGACAGCGGAAGCGAGGGCTTGTAGTTGGAGACTTGGAGGGCACCACAGACGAGTTAATAATGGCTGTATGCGGCGAGCTTGTCGAAGTTATACGGGAACGTGGTGTACAATATGTTGGAGCGTACAGACTGCGCCCCGGACTCTCGTTTCCGTCGCCCCCCGCGTCGAAACTGTTCAACTCTCGGACGAACTTCGATAACGCTTTGACGCTTCGTGCAGAACATTTAACCACGGCGTTACAAAACACAGGCCACTCTCGAATACACCAAGAGGGGAGAAAAACGAGAGAAAGAGAGAGAGAGAGAGAGAGAGAGAGAGAGAGAGCCAGCGAGAGAAAAACAAGCCAGTACCCTAAATCTCTGAAGGACATCCTCCAACAGACGTTTTACAATGAAGTTATCCGACTTCACTGAACTTTGAGAGGAAAGAGACGCAGCGTACCCGGGACAAAATAGCGATGACGCCGGCACAGTTTGATGAAATATACACTGAGAAGCCTCACCAGGGATTTATGTGCGGATGGAATATGACAGATGTTCAAAAGGGACGAGGGCCGTCTAGGCATCGGATGCGCCACCCGTATATCGGGGAAATGTCATTTATAGAAGTATTCTTTTTAGGTGGATTTGCAATAGAAACTAGACACCGAGAGAGAGCGAGTAAAAGAAAGGATGGGGAGGGGAGACAGAGAGAGACAGAGCGAGACAGAGAAACAGAGCGAGCCTCGAAGAGGAGACGAAATAGCGAATGAACACAAAGTAAAAAAAAAGAGAGTGAAAGCAAGAGAGAAATATTGATAGGAAGAGAACAAGAAAGCCTGAGTCAGAGAGACCGAGAGAGAGACAGAGATAGAGAAAGAGAGCGAAATCGTTCCTGGCACTATCGTTGCATGGTATGACACGACAGTGAACAGGGGCTTCAGCTAAAAGTGCGGACCGAGAAAAACCAGCAAAGTCAATTTCACGGTACGGCACGTAGGTATCAAGCCCAGCATGATCGGCTCATACACACACACGCACGCGCGCGCGCGCCCACACACACACGCACACGCACACGCACACACACACACACACACACACACACACACACACACACACACACACACACACACACACACACACACACACACACACATATAAAGAATTTCCACAACTCGTTATATCTATGTAATGTCGGATATCATTTGTCCTCAAAGTCGAATATTTTCGAAATCATCCGTATATATATAATATGGAAAAAACTGTGAGCGAAGAAGTTTCGCGAGCTCGAACGATGTGATACAATTGCTGTCAGTGTCGCCACCCACTATAAAACGTTCCCCCTAGGATAAATTTTAAATCCCCCTAATTTTCCTTCAAACTCCCTAAAATTTAGAATAGGCATCCTTGTTCGATAGAAACATTAATCTATTAAGTAAGAACACTCGGGCAGAAAGAAATTATGATTTTATTTCCATAGGTGTATTTAACATTATTCAACTTATGATCTAAATAAAATGTAATGATAAACATACATTGGCGATTTTTTTAGGCCAATTCACAAGCGTCGTCATGGTATTAATGAATATGAAAATAGACATTTGTATATAAAGATGTTTGATTAACTATTAGAAACATTTAGTATCGATGTTTGTTGGCTAAGTTCGAGCTTAGTAAGTCTGAACTTATGCCAGAAATGCTTAACGAAAAAAGGAATAACGCACAGTACGAATTCTTCTAATTTAACATAAACAATTTCAAAATTATCAAAATTTTCTCTGATTTCCAACTCCACAAAACATCGAATATTTCGTCAAAGGCTTGAGTATCGTGTTGCCCTTTGCCATTGCCTGCACTTTTGTGATCATACATATTGACGTTGAATAATTTGAGCATACGAGTGGAAGGAACGAATTTGAAACATGATTCGCAGTCTCTTTGTAATGTAAATCTTACCATCATGATATTTTGAACTTCCTCAAGAGACAGTTAATTGCGTAATTTATTTTTAATTACGCTGTACGTCCAAAAAGCACATGCGACATTTGCGTTTGAAATTGGTAACATGAGTAGTGACATTAAAAATTTTGCGATATTTTCAAATAGCTTTTCTCCAGCGGAATCACAATCTTGAAATACCTCTGAATAAAATTCAATGGAGTTGGTTACACTTGACCACGACTTTTTTAAGCTTAAAGCTTTTGAACATCAAAAATCGATCTTTAAGCAATTTAGCAGGTTCTACGTGGTCACATTGAAAAAGTAAATTCAGTTGCGTCATACTACTACGCGTTATATACGTTATGAATATAATATTTTTTTCAAAGAAATTAACTTGAATTTCACAACGCCAAAAAATCCCCCCGAAAAAATGTACCCCCTAAAAAACACCTTTGCATCCATCTTTCCCCTAAATTTGGGGAGAAAGCCCCAAAGGTGTGCATCGTACGGGATTACCTCCTGCTATTAAAGCTTTGCTGCGAGTACTGCACTCGTGTAACATAGTCATCCACGGCTCTCGCTACCGCGGTGTTACGCGAATGAATCGACTGCGGCGCAGGAATAATATAAAACTCGCAGAGTGGGAATAAGGATGGATTTAAGGAGAGTTCATCATGCCAACGACCTGAGTTGACGAACGGACGGGTTGGGGGATGGGGAATAAATGATAAAAAATGGAAGAACAAAAAATATGTATGTAGATTGTAGTGGGAAGATATTGAAAGTGGAACGATGGCTCTAAAGCCTCTTTCGCGAGTTTTAGTATGATCCGCTAGGTATTTTATTGCACGCTTGTGAAGTGTCGCATAGTCATATATATATATATATATATATATATATATATATATATATATATATATATATATATATATATATATATATATATATTCCTCGCGCTGTTCATCCCGCTCTTTCGCCCTCTGGCGCTTTTCCCTTCTCCCTATGTTTGTTTAATTTGATTCTAGTAATTTGTATTTTCTTTGTGAATTTTGTCCTCTCGTCGATCGCATTATAATATTTTTTATTCCACTGAATGAGCTTTACTTTTTATCGAACTGTTAATACAGTTTCAATAATTTTTTTTTGTTATTTATCATAGCTTTTAACACGCATGATTTATTATGTGATCATTACGCGACTCTTTAATTAGCGTAATAAAAGTATTCAAAATTTTATTTTTTAAAATCCATTTATTATATTTCTCTCTTCCTCTCTCTCCACTGCTGCAGTGGTACGCCGCACTGTCATAATCGACAATAATGGAACACACTCCGCGCGTGACGTTTAATGGATGCTGTTACACCCAGTCTGGCAAGAATTTTTTTTTTTTTTTTTTATTCATCAGCTCATTTTGCATTCGCGTCGAAACACGCGGGAGATAATATTTGTACCGAGTAATGGAACCGAGCTGCGCTCGAAAAAAGACAGTTGTGCTGCTAATTATATGCTCTCATGGGCACGGGTTGCCTAATTATATATAATTACACACAATTATGTAGCACCGAATACTACTCGTTTATCCGAAATATACTTGTCTTTTGAATAAATGACAAAACACGTCATTCCGAGATGGTCCGAAATAATTGGCTGAAAGAGAATATACAATTAACTTTTAGCCAATGTGACTTTAATTACTCATATAAATACACTCCCATATATATATATATATATGGGATATTCCGCGCCACTTCAGCTAGCCCGTGACCCCGGCCTCTTTTGGATTCCCGATCTTTTTTTTTTGTAAAATTGCACCCCATGAAAGGAATATCCACACCAATTTCTCTTCTCTTTTAAGACTTACAATTTTTTTGGAACTGTCGATTTCAGAAGGTTTGGAAACTTTTAAACCCTGATAACTCCTGAACTTATGGAGATATCGACAAATAGCACTGTATAATGTTTTTCACTTTGAAGCATACTTTCGTTAACAAAAATGGAGAAACATATCAATTATCAATGGCAATGTTTTTTTTTCTTCTTCTAGAGTGAAAAGTATTTTTTTTTTAAGATAATAGCCTTTTTTTTATTTTTTCAAAAAATTCTCTAAAATAGAGTGACCCATCCTATGATTTTTAAGACTAGTCTCATCGTGGGCCCATTTTTCCTTCAATTTTTTTCGGATTAGTCATACTTTTTAGACGATTTTTATCATTTTAATGTCCTATAATGCTATTAATTATTTCGTGATTTCCAATTTGGTCTCGACAGGCCTGAAACGGTTTAGTTTAAATTGCGCTGCATTTAATTAGAAACATTTTTTTTTTTAGAAATCACTTTTTTTGTCCAGTTCCGTTCAAATGAAAAGTGAACCATTTCTGGCCTGTCAAAGCCGAATTGGAAAGCACAAAATCATTAATAGCATTATGGGACATTAAAATGATAAAAATCGTCTAAAAAATATGATTAATGCGGAAAAAAAATAAACGGAAAAATGGGCCCACGATGATACTAGTCTTTAAAATCATAGAATGGGTTTCACTCTATTTGAGAGATTTTTTTGAAAAAATCAAAGAAGACAATCATCTTTCAAAAAAATAGTTGTCACTTCAGAAGCGAAAAAAACGTTGACATTAATAATTGATAGCTTGTTTCATATTTTTAAACGAAAGTATGCTTCAAAATGAAAAAAATGTTATAGTGCCGTTTGTCGATATCTCAATTAGTTCAGGAGTTATCAGCGTTTGGACGTTTCCAAAACTTCTGAAATCGACATTTTTCGGAAAATTATAACTCCCAAAAAAGAAGAGATAAAAATCTAAAAATTGTTGTGGATATTCCTTTCATGGGGTACAATCTTACAAAAAAAATCAGGGATATAAAAAAATGGTCGGGGTCACGGGGTAGCCGAAATGACGTGTAATATCCCATATATATACGTATGTACGTATGTGCATATGAATGTATATAAAGAGAATATATGTACGAGTATGTATGCCCAACTACAGTACCATATAACTCCCACAAAATACTACACGTGTGTATAAAATAAAATATATTACTACAAACCAATCAACCGATATAACTTTATACGATTTCGTTTTGATTGACTTTTATTTACTGACGTAAATGCCACAAGATTTTGACGAACCGGGTCTGGGTTTCACCGTACTTAAAACTCATTTGAAAATGATGAGAGTTCGTTGGTTTATATTACTGCCGCCCCCCCCCCCCTTCCCCCAGGATCATTGGACATCATTTATGGACCGGCGCTTCCATTTTCAATACACTAGATTTTCCAAAGTATTCGTACGTATATACACACACCCATACATGTTTATAATTGAAAGGGGCAATTTAAAAGATGCTTTTTCAATTGCATAGAATATGTATTTGTACATATCTATATCTATATGTACATATCTACATCTATATGTATAAGCTGTAGGAAGGTCTGTTCGTTTATAAGTCGAGAACGCCCGAATCGATTATAATGAATCTTTCACAGAAACCCAGCAAGGAATCTGGAATGGGATTTCGGCTAATGGGCATTAGGCTCTATAGTTAATTACGATTTCAATGGGTAGACATGACAAAGATCATATTGAAAAAAAACGCGTGCTGCTAAATCTACGGATGAATAAACGAAAGTCAACGAATAATGGTGAGGTCTCCATTATGTTTCGTTTTGGAAAATGGCCTTTGCACTTTCTTATCATTTACAATAAGCAATATATATATATATATATATATATCAAAAATGAAAACAAAAACTTAAAACAAAGTATCAAATAACGTAGTTAACAATGAATTGCAAATAACGAGGAATGCTTCGCCTATAAATCTGTCCATCTCTGTATCTACATATAATCAAACGGCAAGAGATGCCGTGTCTGTAATCTTTGGGGTTTGAGAAAACTTCAGTACAGTGGGTGCATATTGATTAAATCAATTGCAAGTGGAGGGGACAGATTTTGGTGGGTAAGAATCCTACATAAAGAGGTAGTGTGAACCCTCTCACTATCTTGTGTAACACGTTTTACAAGCCCACAACATTTTCCATAAAATATAGAAATGGGAGGTTAGTTTTGCCATCGGTAGATATATGGGGAAAGCGGATTTTGGAGACATGCGACTTTAAGGACCTTCTTTTTAGTAACCTATCGAGCACATACTCAACGTTAGGTAAGCTTCTTCTACAAAATCCAATTCAGATAAATGTAAGCATATTTGTAGAAAGATCGTCGCAAGCACCGTCCGTCCTCAAAATTGACAATTCGATTGAGAAAATTTTTAAGTTCGTAGTCAAAACCGATGCATGTGCTTATAGTCATCGTTACGTAGATACAGGAGGATTAAAAGATCATGTTTCCATAGGTGTACATACATTCATATATATATATATATATATATATATATATATATATTGACAAAAAATCAATAAAGTTCCGAAATGATGTTTTATGCCATTTCACTCGTAGTTGATATTAATGAATTATTATAAACGGCATTTGGAAGGGGAGGAATTCACCTACATTCCGATTTTTTAAACATTTTTTTACTATTTTTTTACGACTAGTACCCTCTTTCGAAAACGACCATTTTGTGCCTTTTTTGTTCCTCTTCTGGTGGACCCATTTCCTGGTTGTTATGCATTTCTTTGACCGTAATCATAAAGAGGGCATTAATTTAAATTTTTTAAGCTTCATACGAGTGTTTTTCTAAACATATTTTGATATTAAAAAAGCGAGATAATTTGAAAAATAATGTGCAACGCGAAAACGACAAGGTTTCAAGGAAAATCTCTGGATAGTAAAAAGTTAAATCGGTTTTCGTTGAGCTCGTGAGAATTTTTTCAGATTTTTTTTCGAAATTTTTTTTCACCTATTGTGGGTAAAAAATTAGATGATTTAAGACGGAATGACACCTCATCGCGGTCGGCATGGCAGAACAATTATAGATAACCAAAAATCTCTGAAACGGCTCTTCAGATCCCGTCGAAACTTTGCTAAACGACGTCAAATAGATATAGACGAACAGCTGTCTGCCCCTCAATTTTTCTGAATTTGAAAAAAAAACATAGATTGGCTTATGATAAACCAAACTACTATATAGATAGGTATCTATAATTGTTCTATCATACCGACCGCGATGAGGTGTCATTCCGTCTTAATTGCCGTAACTCGAGAACTAACGGGTTTGTGGTGAAATTTCAAGAGAAGAAAAAAAATACTTTTCTGTTTCCAATGCAATAGAATTATTTCAGATCTTTTTTCCACATTTTTTGCCTCGTTAAAATTCTGTAGTTTTCCAGTCACGTCAATCGATTGATTTCAACCAATTTTATTGCGTTGAAAATCGAAAAATGCATTTTTTTTCCTGTCTTGAAATTTCACTGCAAAC
>OZ023322.1:34879127-34899127 GCA_964007375.1 Ophion obscuratus | reverse complement strand
TAACACACAATTTGCATGGAATCGTTCTCAAAATATTTCTCTGATGCAAAAAAGAATGAAGTACAACAAGAAATATAAAAGTATCGACGTCCATCATTGATCGTGTTTCGAAAAGTTTTATTGAATTAATTTGGTTTAATAAGATAAAATGATTTGTTTTTACATTATAATGCTTGATAATCATCGTTCCTTTTTTTAAGAGTCTGTTTGTTGCAATTAGGGTATTTCTGTCGATGATTTTGCACTACGCCCAATAAATATTGGACCTGCTCTTCGTTTTTTGTTAATGAACCGTTATATGCTTCCATCAAAGTGACACCACGTTCGGCTACGTTATTAACGACTTTTGGATTTAAAAAAATCTAAGCAACTCAAATAAGTGGCATTTTCCGGCCATAATTCAATATTTACTCTAAAAAAATCATGAGGTAAATTTAATTGCTGGAAAAGAAATAAGGATTCTTGAGTAACGAAATCGCTTACGTCTTCTTTCAGCACCATTTCCCAATTATTTTTTTTAACAATTACTCGCTCGGAAGGATTTTTGGATTTTTCTCGAGATTGCAGAGCTTGTACCACTTTTGCCTTCACACTTATCGGCACAGCATTGTCAAAAAACGACAAAGCAACAATTTTCTCGTTAATGTACCACAAGTGACTAGCTAATTTTTTCGAGGCAGCCTCGCCTACTACAGGATTCACTTCGCAATAACGAATGAAATTTTGTAGCAGTGACAGATCTTGATTTGGGGGAAAAATGTCGCGGTTTCCCGTTCGTGGCGCTAGCGTGAAGCTTGTAATTTTGCACTACGAGCTACCGCATGCTGCCGCGTGTGCTAGGGCGCGCACGTCGCTTAAATAAAAAAAATTCATTTCAGACAGCGATGCCACTTGAACGGTTGTTCTAAGCTAATTGTTCGTACGAACTTTTTTTGTAGGGAATTCAATTCTCTATCAGAATATCTTAATGGCATTTTTGTGAGATTTTTTTCTGAAGAGTTTTACTACGACGCACAGAAGAGTATTTTAAAGAAAAAATCGATCAAAAGTCGATTACAATAATTTTGTTAAAATCTACTACAAAGTATTCATCATTAAAGCTTAGTAAGTATTACATTACTAAACTAACTTTTGAATAACGCCCCATCCTTCCTCCAACCGAGACAGCAGTCAGAACTTTCTCAATGTGCGACGCGCTTATTTTTATTCTCAGCGCTCCTGTTAAAACGTTATCTTTCAACCGTGATTTTGAGTTTGTGTGCGGTGATATTTTAATGCAGCCATCATGAATATTGAAGAGGAATATACGTACTTCAATTAAGAATAATTATTTTGCGCATTGTACTAGATAAAGTGACATTTCTCATCATATACATTCCAGAATAAAAATGTAACGTGTTTTCATGTAAACACTAAATTCAAAAGTGGTTTTGTACATCAGTTAAGCCGAGTTAACTTATGATTTTGTGCGTAACATGAAGTTTAGTTACTCTTGATAATGTTTTTGAAAATAAACGTTCCGCATGTATCCGCCATTTTTTGTTTTGTTCTATTAACCCTCGAACCGAGACTATTTTTAGGCACCGTCGAATGGAATCATTAGCGTTCGCGACATGTTTACAAACCTTAAATGTTCCAAAAAATTCTGAAAAATGCATAGGTGTTCTTCGTGTTTTCAACTATAGGTTCAAAAAATAAAAATGTCATAACATTAATTTTGAATTGTTAATTTCATCGTTTGAAAAAATGCAGGAAATGCACCGTAATGTTAAAAATTCATCATTTTTTTTAAGTAACTTCTTTTCAAATATCCTGTAAGTTATTTTAACTTGAGATGATGTACTTTCAGAAAAAAATATGGCAGGCTTCGGGAATTCATAAAGGGTATTTATTTTAAGGGTTGAATATCGCTATTTAGTATGGACACTTAGAGAAGATAAAATTGATAATAAATGTAAAATATTGATGGATAAATTGAAAAGTTTTCGAATCGGGAAACTCATCGCACTCCTCTTCCCCTTCCTGATGATCTTTTTCGATATAATCTTTATCCTCAGAGTTTTCCCCGCCAAAATATTCCACTTGTTTGCGAGGACGAGGTAACGCACTAACCTCTTCGCTAGTTCTCACATTCATTTTCGCTTTTATTTACTTAATACCTTCATCAAAATTTATATTTTTACTCAAAAAACATAATTATAGAGAAAAATTAAACCTTTTTAAACCTAATAAGTAAACCTTTCTCCAGTGAGACGTTACAAATCTTACTACCGGCAACGTTGGACGTAACGTCAACACAGACCAATAATGAAGACGTGGATGAATCTAGTGAAGACGAATCTAATTAATATAATTTTGTGAAATCTATTTTTGCAAACCTTTTTTTAAATATTTCATGTGTGGCGGATCGTTTTAAATACACTATAACGACCCTAAACTACTTTTTATTACATGTCCAATCGATAAACATCACAAAATAATTTTGAGCAACTTTCGAGGTGAAATACTCCTCTGTGCGACGTTCTGAAGTGCCACTATTTTCCTGTGTTATTCTTATGGAAAGTATTCAAATGCAATGCGCCGTTCGAAATAATTTTTTTTTTTTGCTCTCCTTCAAGGATTCTTCTTTTTCCCTTAATTCATCTGTTTTTGGTGGATGCAGCCGAAAAAAAATATATCGATTTTTTTGCGCACACCCTAATATATATATATATATATATATATATATATATATATATATATATATATGGACGGAGACGTAGCAGATATAGAATATATAGTCGGCACGCGTTAAAAAAAAATTGTAAATTCAATATCTCGAAAACCGAGTCACCAAAAGTCCCTTAAGGGACTGTCTTAAAATATTAAAAGGGAGGTTTGTGCAAAGTTCAGCTCGATCGGAGGGGGAGGGGGTTTCGGAACCTTATTCAGAGAGTGACCGACAGATAGGGAAGTTTGTAAATTCAAGAGGTTAGGCCACTCTAGAATTTTCGAAAAATCGATTTTTTTTTAATATTCCCTTAGGATCTCAAAAATGATGTCGCAAAAGTTCATGACCGGGAAAAATCTCTAGGCACTCGGTTTTCGAATTTTAGTATAAAGCTGCCTGGTCCACAGCTCACTACTTACAACTTCAAACGCGTTTATCTCAAAACTGCATTTTTTAAGTTGGCCGGAAACATAACTCAGACAATTTGCAACCGATTCACTTGAAATGTTGAATATATCTCGAAAAATACATTGTCTACGGAAGTACATAGCATTTTTTTTATATTGCATAGTTCATTTGTTATTAACAATTATCTGACGATTTTTTAGGCAAATTTTTCACATTCCACTTTCGAAGTGCGCCATTTGGCCAAAAATCAATATATCGAAAAAATCTTACGTACGTCTATAGCAGTTATTATATATAAACGAAGAAAATTCATTGGCTCATTAGCCAGGAAAAATTACAGGAGCTGTTTGTCCGGCCGTGGACCCCGGAAAAACGGAGACGTCATCGCAAAATCGCTGCACAGCAGTTATTTTGGTATTAGTCGCTTCAAAAAAAATGATTGTATGCATTCACTGATATGTATGATGAACACCCTTTTTTGTAATCTCGATTTATTTCGTAGTTTTTCTGAAAAAAAAATCCCCAAAAAGCCTATTTTTTCGGCCTCTCAAGTGGCATAAGGCTTTAATATAATTATAATCGATAATAAAGGGGAAGAGAAACAGAGACGCGGATGGAGAAAGCAGAGGACCATATATATATATATATATATATATATATATATATATATATATATATATAATAAGATTATTACATCACTTGATTATAATATAAATATTATACAATGATAATAAATAATTCAAACCAGTGAGAAAGTGACATACGTATAGAGGCATACTGATGTTTATATGTGTATATATATATATATATATTCGACGAATCTTCGCCGCGAGTGTCAATTACGTTTCAACCGCGACACATCGAATCTACAAAGGGCCTGTAAATTTGCATGAGTGCGCAAAATTATGTGGCTCCTTTGGTTTATATGGGCACACGAGTATTTAAACATTTCGATCATCATTCTGATTGAAGCTTCGCGAGAGGTAGCTGAATCTTACCCGAGGGCTCGTTCTGATGGGAATTCATACGCGCGACAAGTTAGCAATCGATACCTCGACTTTGTATCTCCATATATATATATATATATATATATATATGTGTGTGTGTGTATATATATAGTGTTTTCCCGTGAATCGAGCACTCTCTTGCTATTCGTTTGCACATGACACACTTCGTGAGCCGCATCGGCACCTTTCCTTGCAAAATGCCAATCGCGGTTACACCTTTCGCGGATACTCCAAATACATGCATATATGCGTTTCGCAACGGAAAACTATCTCTCCTTTCACCCTTCTCTCTCTCTCTCTCTCTCTCATCCTCTCCCTCTACCCCCACCCCTCTCTCGGGTAACTTAAATCCCACGGGAGATGCTTATCTCTGGCAGGTTTCCGTGTGTCTCCCTATTCATTTTGAACGTCGAGTGGAAAGAGAGAGAGAGAGAGAGAGAGAGAGAGAGAGAGAGAGAGAGAGAGAGAGAGAGAGGAGAGTGGGAGAGAGAGAGAAAGAGAGTGAGAGAGAGAGAGGGTGAGGGTATATCCATAGATATTCATATATACTCATGTACAGAGATGTATACTGTACGAAGAAAATTTACTCCAAAGTTTCTTCACCCCCTGTGCGGCTCTATACACGCTCGCGCCTAAGCCCCCGTAGTAATGGAATTTCCAACCGCGTACTTGTCATACCACTTTGTTCTATATTTATGTATGTGTGTGTGTGTGTGTGTGTACGCTTTTAACATTGTTATTGATAACGGTGGCAACGCTAGTTTCGTGGATCATGTTTTCCGTTTTCCTCGCGAGCATCACCCCCGCGAGAGCACTCGATTTTACGACGGCAATCCCGAGACAATACTTTCGCTTATTTCGCATACAATTTTCGAACGACGGTCTCTTTCGCCCCGGAGCGCAGCATTTATTTAAGCATGTATTCGTTGAAACTGATATAATGAAAGTATAACGCCTGTCTGTAAATTCCTTTTTCAATAAATTACAAAAAGAAACATCAATTGAATTTATTAATAAACAAAATATTATCACTCCTAATTCACTTAAGGCGGGAGCCTGAATCAGAAGGTCCAAAAAAGCATTTTTTCGGGAATTTTTTTACAAGGGAAAAAAACAAGTGTACCCAGTAAAAATTGAGGTATCTTTTCATGTATATTTGAAGTGTATAAAAAATTGCAACATGGAACAATAAATGAGTGCAGATTTATCAGCCTGTTCCATGTGCGTCTTGCCACTGCAGTCCCCAATCGGCGGGAAAGATGCAGCGCGTAATTCTTCACTGAACCAAATAAACCTATAAAATTTTCAATTGTCATATACTTTCCTTTTCGGCGAATTGAGATAAAGCTGAAAAAATCATGAAATTATAACTTTTCGCAGGTTTAAAAAAAATGTGTTTAAAAAAACACTTTAACGTGCTATAAAAATGATTTAAAAAGACTTTTTCGATGACTTTTTAAATTCACTTAGAAGAGTTTCTTATACTGAAGAAAATAAACGGGGGAAAACGCGCTTCAGACTTTTCAATAGGAGGAAATATCAATATTAAATCTCAATCGCTTCTCTGCTTCTGGCGTTGTATCATCGAAAATATTTATAATTGGCCTCTGTAACTTTATAAATATGTTCTAGGATAGTATACCTATCTATTCAAGCAATAAAAAAAAGATGTTTCAGACCTTCTAATTCAGGCTCCCGCCTTAAAGTAGAAAGAGCAATAATTTTCTTCAAATCAATTTAAATTCTAGCAACTAACCCAGCTATAAATATAGTTATTAATGAAATAAATATAGTAAAACTGATTAATTTATAATCTATTCTAATGGAATAATTAAATCGAATTAATATATAAGTTCCAGCAATAACTAAAGTAGATGAATGAACTAATGAAAAAATAGGAGCTGTGCTGTAGCTTTAGGTAATCAAGAAGAAAAAGGATTCTGACCTCTTTTCGTAAAAGAAATAACGATGATTATTATTATAATCAATTTTTCTAAATTATCAAAAAATATAAAATTTCAAGATCCTTTTGATAATAATAATCCAATTGATAACAAAATTAACAAATCTCCAATACGATTTGATAATATAGTTACGATCTCTGAATTAAATCTTACTTCATTTTGATAATAAATAACTAAACAATATCAAATTAATCCTTATCCATCTCAACTTAATAAAATTATAATTGTATCAGACACGTGAGCTCGACATTTTGGAAATAGGATTTTTTTTAATTGAATAGTTCCAGTTTAAAATGCAACAAGGATTATGTAAATATTTCAAAAATTCATAGAGTTACGACGATTTTATTGTTGTAATTATCAGAATTTCAAATAAGTATCCGGCCATACGAAAGTTTTATTATTACACTAGAACTACATTTTTTATTACTCATTTCCACCACCCTAGTTGCCTGCATCGATTGGCTGCAACGACGGCACTTTCGTTAAATAATAATCGCTTCATCAGTCATTAATATTTTTCAATATAAAAAAACTCCACCTTAACAAGACCACGCGTCAATTGTCCATAAAATCTCCACCTCCTCATCCCCATACTCTCGCTAGAAAAAAATATTCCAATCGTTCAGCCATTTCTTGCTCAACTCTTTAGACACGAATTATTAAAAAAAAAAGATAAACAATCGAATGATAAAAAAGTCCATAACGCGTTAAATGGAAAGAAAGCGATAAAAAATATGTTTTGTCTCTCCGAAGTGCACACTTTGGCGTCGCGTATGAAAAATTCTCCGTGGTTGCCTTGAATTGTGAAGAGCTTGAAGGGCGGCGCTATGAACTCATGCTCTGTGCGGTGCAAAAGTTGGCTCGTTACGTTTGGTCGGAAGGATCGACTCGGCGGTACACTCGACCATAACGAGATAAAGCCCGTGCGGTAACTACACATACAGCCGGTTTTCATCATTGTCTTTGCGCGCCGCCGGCCACTCGGAGGGACCTTGCGGCCCTTGTGACGCATCATCAGTGTTCCTGTAGCTATATATCGTGAAAAGTGACTGTGACGACCTTCAACGGCGCGTACCGTGTTCATACTAGCCTACTGTCTCCATAATCCACATTGCGCCAAGCCCAATGTCATCAAAGTCTCCGTCAGGTTAATGTAAGCGTATTTGTACAAAGGTCACTCCAAAGACTGACCTTGTACCCGAAAACAACAACTCGTTGGACAAATAAATGTAAGGACTGTCCTCAAAATATCCAGATGTGCTGATAGCCTACATTATATAGATACGAGGGGTTGGAAATGGCATTTCACTGCATTTTGTCGATGCTCAACTATCTTGCTCCCTCTCTCTCTTTCTCTCTGTTGGCTTTCGTCTGGATGCATCCTCGTCCAAGCGACAAATGCGGTAACTGGAACGAGGTGTATAAGGCAATGGGTGTCTATGTGCAATGAATGGCATGCGCATGTACATACTTGACAAAACAACCCTCTCGGCGTCTTGTGCCATCAGCATGCGGTTCTTCTTTCTCCAGTTTTCTTGCCTCTCTCTCTCTCTCTCTCTCTCTCTCTCTCTCTCTCCACTATATGGGTCACGGGCTATTCACCGTGTGCGACGCAGCAGGGCAATGGGTTTCGACGCTACGGCACACCGGCTCAGGCCACAGCCGATAAACGCGCATCAGAGGCCCATCTCCATTCATGCGGTTGTGCATTCACCTGACGGATGGACACTTTATCAGGGATTCATTGCAGAACGTAACAAGCTCCGCGCTACCATGCGCGAGGTGTTCGTTTTATTGGGGTATTTTTCCAAGCCCGCCGCATCGAGTTGGACAGAATCGTAGACTTGGATCACCTTTAGTGAGGATACGCGCCAATGAAGGACACGTACGAATGTCCTCAAGCGTTTTGGGATGACCTCGTATCCCATTGAGGCAGGATTTTGCCAAAGACCATTATCGGGAAAGCATGACGAGGAAGAGCAGCGCTAAAGGACCTGCGAGACTTCCGGTTGTGCCCAAGATCTGCTGAAAACACGAGAAAGAGACACGCCGGAATGAGGAAACGTCTGTTGAGGTGCCATTAAAAAGGAGACCCTTAGCAGAGACCTTTCGCGAGAGTTGCTCGTTTGCGTAGCCGCGATAATCCAGTGCGCTTTCGAAGTACGCGGAATCGAAACTCTCTTCTCGTTTGAAAAAGTCCCAGGTGGAAAGATCAAAAACGCTGAAGACACGTGTGAACTGTTCTTCGTGTAGTTTCGAGAGACGCGTGGGAGTTGGAGGAACGAGGAAGACACTTGGAAAGATCCGGCCTCTGATGGAGCATTTATAGATCGCACAGGTTAAACTTGACTGGTGCAGCTGTGGCGGTAAGTTTGGATGAGTGATGACTAGGACCCTTGCTACGGCTTGATGGATTGTTTCGTATGCGAAAGCCACCATATACAATGTGTACCGTCCAAATTGGCGGAACGAAAAACCTCGAGAGGGATGAATTTCAGGGAAAAATGCTTCGAACAAACGTTTCACTGCGATGAACAAGAATTATGGTGCTGGTGATTGTTTATTTCGTGACAATTTTCAAGACTTCTTCAACGTCAACTTTCGTTCTTTAAATGGGAACCAATGGTATTTATTTCGCAATCATTTTTTTACGTGACAAATAGGTAACTTCTGTCTGTTTTTTTTATTGAACTTCAATTATGATATTTTATATATCTATCGCAATATTTTGTACTGATTTATTGGGTGTTTTGTTTGGTTAAGTAGTCGAGATATCTTGGAAAATTGAATCCAACCGAAATGAAGTATCAAACAAAAGTTACTTATTTTACTACCCGAATAATGATTCTGAAATTTAAAAAAAAATTTGGTTCCCATTCAAAAAACTAAAGTTGACCTTGAAATTTGACATCAATTAAGAGATAACCGGTACCATTATTTTGGTTCCTTAAAACTACATAACATCGGCTGCACATTTTTTTTCCTAAGAGTACTTCCCTCGGGATATTGCGTTGTATCAACTCAAATGATACACCCTGTGCATGTATGCGTTTTTAATTGGCGTCACGGCGCTGCCACGTTTCTCGATACATATAAATATATACACACACTGGGTGAGTCATTAAAAAATGGACACTCGAGAACGAGACGTTGCTGAGGGTCGTCGCATAATTTAGAAATCGTGCCGGGGTGTTGCAATTAACAGGGACCACCTTAAGCTCGTTATTCCATAAATTATTATTTGCTTCCGGAACTACCACTTTCCTTGCAGGCTCCATGTGAATTCCCGTTCCACTAATTTGTTGGCCAAGGTCATGACCCGTCATTGATTTTGTTTCGAACGACGAATCGGAAGGTTTGAAAATAGGGGTTCGCATTTAAAACAACTATTTAAGAATGGAGTCCACCGGAATGAAGATTTTGACAAGCCCTTCAGTGTTCTCTCTGACTTATTTGTACAAAGAGTCCGTACTTGAGAAATATTTGAGTCCCTCATTTCTAGTGAAACACCTGGTATATGAAATCTCTTGGAAGAATCCACCGGTAAACATATGGATAGGAATGCACAGATAGAATCTTCGACGAGACTCCAGAATCTGTATTCTGGTGTATCTGCAGTAAACGTTTGGCTGTGGATAGCTGCAAGGTGAGAGCACGAAGCCAAGCATGGCTACACATTCAACGGTGTAGATACTTTTTACGTGACGTGCACAACCCTCCGAGGGTCTGCACTCGTTCGATGTGTTCCTTAAACCGATCCCCTCAACTGCTCACCCTCCTTTGGCTCTTTCCAGCCTGGCGTCAATCGTTCTACGTTCTTACAGCTCGTCGTTGGGGGAACTACGCGTCGTTTCCGCTTCCACCCCATGCTCACGAGCCCGCATTCCTTCCCTGACCTGCATCACAACTTGAGAAAAAAGCCGGCTTTTGTTGTGGGATGCTTTGGGTGGGAAAGGACATGGTCTCCATATCCGGCCCGTCTCAACGTCCGATGAAGTTGGTCATGCAGATGAGGGATGCTTGTTTGCAGCGAGTCTGATCGCCATGATTTGGGGACCGTCAGAATGCATGAGGGTGCATACGTGACGATGATGATAATGATGACATTGATGATGATGATCTCCTTACCTAAATGTGAGTGTCGTCAGCGGCCTGTAGCTCTTGTGGCTGTTGATGTCCTGCATGGGTGTGCCCCAAAAGTCATCAGCGAGTACACTACCGATCGTCGTTTGCGCTAGGACATCCTTGTTCCTCACAACCGCGGGAATATCGTCGTGAACGAAATCACCACCTAGCGCGTTCAGGTAACATCCGACGGCGACCAGGGCGACCGCCGCGTAAATGCACCAGCCCGGCGGCTCATTGACGCCGGTATTGCCGAACGAGCCCATGCGAGACGATTTCTTCGATTGGCAACAGCAAGAACCGTTACCCGCGTAAACGGAATTGTTGTTGCGGCGTTTCATCCTGGCTATCCTGATGTCACGGCCGAATGTGAACGTCACTTCTATCCTCCGTTGCTTATGAGTGTCTTATCAGGATAACGAGGGATAGTTACCGAAGGGTCGACCAATCTTTGGCGCTGGATCGCGAATCAGCGTGACAGATGAAACATCAGGAGGGAGCATCACAGGTGATAACATCACCGGAGCCTGAGCCGGTTGCACCGATCCTTATCAACCTTCTACCGATCTGCCAATCACATAGACAGTTATCGGAATCAACACAGCCCGTATCGGTTGCACTCGTGGATGCTTCACCGATTTGCCGATTACACAAACAGTTATCGGCATCAACAGGGCCCGCATCGGTTGCGCCGATCTTTATCGATCCTCTGCTGATCTATCGATCGCGTAGACATTCATCGAGATGAACAGAGGAAAAATCGGATGCAACGATAGTTACCGATCTGCCGATCAAGTACGATGGACCACTCGAAATCACCTACTCGTTCTTTGACACCTTTCGCGAATTCGCGAAATTCTCCAAACTCCCGCATCCCACGACAAGAAACACTTTTTCGCTACGGAGATTTTAGCCACTGAAAAATCGCACTTTCCCGCATCATTGCCCTATCACTTGACCCTCATCGACGTTCTTTCCATTCACGATACGACCTCTCGAAAAAGTGGGATTCGATAGGATTGGTTTGCAAGCAACCAAATAAACGGGTAAGAATCGCGGAACCGGAAATTCGCAATCACCGAAACATCTGTCACTGCGAGTGGCCTTTTCCACGCGTTTCCGTCACTAACCGTTTCACCCCCGTATCATTCCGAACGTGAAAAAAGCTACGGAGGCGTTCCTTGATCCCGTTCAACGGACTCTCGGGAATACGTTCTCGGAGTTATCGGAGAATCTGGTGTGTTGTTGCGTCCTTCGGGGGCAAGACCGCTGTGCCGATGTAAAGCGGGCGGGTCGGTGACCCAGTTGAACCGGAAACCCGAACGTTTCTCGCGCCAGCCCAGCCTGCACTGACCACCCCGGTGATCCACCAGTTTCCTCCTATTTAGGAGCCTCTCTCGTGATTTTTCGTAAAGATTCGGTCACCGATAGCGACTGGGTAATCTTCCCATTCGATGACTGCTAACCGAAAAGCATCATTCCGTATCTTCTCGTCCAATAGCTGGCAGTTACTCTCGTTCGGTTGTTCCCGCGTGGACGGTCAGGAAATGAGGAATTTGATTAATTAGCACCACCGTGCTCAGGCGTCTGATTAATCAGCATCATCGTACGAATTCGATTGATTGCTCAGCATCATCATCCAGGCGTTTGATCGATCAGCACCTTCGTACAAAGTCTTTCGATCACATTAGCATCATCAAATGATGTTTTAGCTATGAACCTCCTGAATCATCAACATCGTAGCCCACATAGCTCATTGTGCTACACGAAATTTTGTGACCCTCAACCCCATTGGCGTTTCGCACCCAATCACTTCTCAGTCTAAACGTCGAACTCGAGACCAGTGGATCAGTTGGTACAAGGATTTTGGGAATATTTCATTGTTTCGAGAATTTTCAGAAATCCGGATCGGAGTACCGAGTTCGGCGCGCGAATTTACCGCGACGGAGGACGAATACCGCCACGCGTGGAGAGCGGCACACGAATCGTCGCTACGGCGATCAAACGCGAGACTAAAGGACGAAGGCATCCGCCCGGTTATATACCGGGCGCACTCTGACCCGCAAAGCCGCGCCCGCGCACGAACCACCCCTTGGGTCTTCTCGCGATTCACTCTCTACGTCTCTCCTTTATTACTACCCCCCTCTCTCTCTCTCTTTCTCTCTCTCTTTCTCTCTCTCTCTCTCTCTCTCTCTCTCTCTCTCTCTCTCTCTCTCTCTCTCTCTCTCTCTCTCTCTCGCTCTCTCTCTCACTCCCTCACTCTCTCTCTTCCACGATTTTGGCACATCATTTTTGTCATCAGTTGCCAGTGAATGCAACGTCTGCAGCTTCATCAGGATTTTTTTCAATCGCACATGTTCCTGTATTTGTTCTATTCTGACACATGTCAGATTTCAATCATGCACGTGTTCTGGACGCGTTATCTTCATTTATGATCACATGATTTGACGTTTTTTTTTCTGTTTCAATATGTGCGCTCGGAAAAAGATTTAAAGATTTACCACTATGTTTTTTCACTACTTTTATTATTCCCACGATGTTTCTATACTATTTTTATTTACGTCGATTATAAACATGATTTGTTTCATCATTATCATTATTGTTATTGGTGTAGCTGTTGTCGTTATGACTATTATTAATGCCTTATTAATGCCTTTATTGTCGTAGTTATAATTACATTATATTATTGTTGTTATCATCATTAGCCTCACATTGCGTGCTTTTCTGTTTGAATATGTGCGATAGAAAATAGATTTAGAGATTTTACTACTACGTTTTTACCGTATTCTATTACTATATAATATTATTATATTATATTTTATTACTATATTATATCATTTTTGTTATCATTGGTAGTCTTACATTGCGTGCTCGCGTTTGTAACGTTATTGTAGTGAGAACTCTGATACTTTATGTTTGTGATTCCATCATGCGCCACAAAGTGTGTACTAGAGTATAATAAACTTATCTATCTATTTATCTGTATCTTTTCCTCTTTCTCCCCCAACCCTCGGCACCGCCCTTTCCTTTTCGCTCGCACTCGAAAGCTACCCCTAGTGAAAGGGTAAGAACATTTATTTAGGTTTTCATGCGATCCAATATTATATTTCTTCGTTTGTTATATACATTCGTCTCACATTTATGTTTTTCTCTTCATTTATTGTGCGGTACATTTAATATAAATAAGTTGTCATGAGGAATATGATTGAAATATTTGAATTGATCATATTCTTGTTGGCAAAACGTACCTGAATAAACTCAAACAAAGAAGTTTTAGGCAGAATTTTTTAGGGGATGCTTTTTTAGGAATCAGGAAGGGGGGTCAAAAGGGATATCAAGGTCAAGCCGATAGGGGCTGGAACCACAATTCAGTATATTTACCGCCTGATTATTGAATTAAACGTTGCCTGCTACGTCGGACTATTCTTTCCCCACTTTCCATTTACATTCCGTCCGCAGTTTTGCGGCGGTTTGCACGTGTGCTCACCGCCCTTGCGTTCGCGCGCTGAATCTCGGTAAATTCGGGGTTTCGTCGGACGATTTATCCGTCGAGTCAGTCGAAAGAGGATGTTCATGGCGTGACCGATCCGGCGGCCCGTGTAACCCAACCTTTCTCATTTTAGTGTGTGTGGTTTGCGCGATATCCTTTCGGTGCCGTTTGCCAAGCGTCTCTTCCTCTTCCTCTCTCTCTCTCTCTCTCTCTCTCTCTCTCTCTCTCTCTCTCTCTCTCTCTCTCTCTCAGTCGGAAGTTCCGCGTCTGGATACCAACTCACTGTGATTGTATGTCGCGAAGCACTCAGGAATAGTCCTCGAATCCTAGACGATTCATCGTTTTCACTCGTGTACCCATGCAAAGAGAAAGAGAAGCTAGGAGAGAGAGAGAGAGAGAGAGAGAGAGAGAGAGAGAGAGAGAGAGAGAGTTGGGTCTCTATTTACAAGCTAAGGGCGGCACTGTAGAGACTAGGGTCTATGGCGTTTTGCCGGAAAGGACACGAAGGATGTTCTGCAAAGCTTGCGACGTCGGCGTCAAGGGCTAGGTACACTGTTACAAGCTCGTCAGCACAAGTGGTAACCCGATCACGATGACCAGCAAAATGCGGTTCCTGGAGTGCAGATCTGCCGGAAGATCTCGAGCATTCCTCGAGGGACATCTAATTCTGGTAAACTGATTCTTGTCAAAGAGTAGAAGAAGAAGGTGGATGAGAGAGGGAAGAAGGAGTAGCAGGCGGAAAACCAGAACGAGGCAAAGGTGAAGTGGAAAGAGAAGGTGAAAAACAAGGAGCACGAAAATGATGATACGGAGGTGAAGAATAAGAAGGATGGCGGAGAAGACAAGGATGCAGAGGACATGCCGTTCTCAGAGTGCAAATTTGCCAGAAGATCTTGAGGACTCCTTGTGAGCCATCTAGTCCTGGTCAACTGATCTTGTCCTGGTCTTGTCCAGGTCTTGTGCGGGAGGAGGGGAAACCAGGACGAAGAGAAGGTGGAGAGCGAGAAGAAAAAGAGAGAGGGAGAACATCAAACATTATATAGAAGAGGAGAAGGAGAATAGGGTGGAAAAGTGAAAGGGGGGGAAAGAGACAAATGAGTACATGATTTTTATGGGGATAACAAGAAAGACTGGGATGAGGAGATAATTGGTTGGCTCCAAATATTTTGACTCCTAAGAAAAAAAAATGTCAACTATGCATCTATTACATTTTTGGTACAGCCAAAAGAGGCCAGAAATTTTCTAAGTTCAGGCTTTGAACAATTTGAAGGATTACTAGGATTAGTTACACCGTACATAATTGATCAAGATACTTGGTTCAGATATGCTGGGAGTTGAAGAGAACGCTTATCTGGTACTTTGCGATTCTTAGCAACGGGAAAATACATATGAAGATTTGAAGTTCAGCTCACTTTATTGTGCGCCACTTCTGTCTAAAATTAAACCAGAAACGTGTTCGGCGATCTATTACGGCTTAAAACATTACTGACATGCGATTTAGACTTTCATTGTCCAAATCGCTTCACACTATGCTAAATTTAGCATGCTAACTGATTTAGAGTGGAAGTGACGACTCTGTCCAATTGGTGTGTCTAACAGTCTAAGGATCTTTACACTTGTCCAAATGCAGAGTCTTTCTCATCTAGTGTACTGCTTTTAGCCATGTGTAAAGTGGCTTTTCGTTCTTCTCTTTTTCTTATTCGTGTCCTTTTTTCTTCTGCTCATTCTTCTCACCCTAATCTATGTTCTCTTGCGAATCCTTCTCCTCCTCATCCTTTATCTTCTCACCTATCTCCTCCTAATCCTTTTCCATGCCCCCCCCCTTTCTTCTTCCACATCCTCCTCGTTCCACATCGTATCGTACGCACGATCGTCAACTTCTCGTGTGAGACTTTTCCCGAATGACAAGTCACCGCCTATCCATTTGGATCAATCCTCCACGACAGGCTCAACAACACCTTATCGAACATTTAATGGACTACATCTATCAAGGTGGGCCAAAAAAAGCATTTTCCACAAATCTCTTTATTTAACAGTATCACTTTTCAGCTATACTCCCTGAAAATTTCGTTGAATTGTTCCTAAAATTGAATGAGCTACAGCTTCTAACAGTAGGCCGGGCAATATGTACCAGCACCATACGTTAAACTTCAAACGCGTTTTTCTCGAAACACTGTTTTCAAAGTCGGTGGACATGATATCTCGAGAACCACTCGATGGTTTGTTTCCAAATTTACAGGAGATACGACGAGAAACATTTAAAGGTCATTGGCGATCTAACGTTTTTAACGAACTTCATTTTTTAATCGTTACGTATAAATGACGACTGTTTTCATCGATTCTGCATGGTTGAGTTTCAATGCGTCGCCACGCTGTTAGAAAAAATGCTTTTAAAAATTGACGATCGTCAACGACTCGTATATATTGTTAACTTGAATAACCCGTTTGGTTTTTAGATTTCTAATGGACCATTTGAGCTGGAGAATGTCCACCGCCAAATGTCACGAAAAAATGTCATCATCTGCCGGCAGTCATGGATTTCTGTATTTTTTAGTCATTTTTTTAAGGCGCTCAATATATCAGGACGTTGAATAAGTTCTCGCTGTTTTCCAACAGATGGCGTTACTAGAATTGCGTGCGTGTATTTTAAGATGGTAACGTATGTATAAAGAAGTCCTATGAGCAAGCTTGAAATTCAGTGTATGTCATTTCGCCGAAGTGTAAATAGTTTTTTTTTACAGTAACAACCATGTCCAATTTCGTGTCAAAAAAATAGTATATGCGGGGTATTCTGAGGCACTACTTTATTTTTCAAAAATCTGGAGCTGAAGCACACAGAATTCTTGTTGAGGCTTGGAAACAACATGCAGAGGTCGGTTTAGACGCTTAAAAATTGATAAGTTTGATGAGTTGATTTGGAGGCATACTTCATGGAGACTCATGTCAGATGCTAGCTGAACTTGCGGAATCATTAGGAGTTGACCAAGATTCAAGATGTTTCAAGATGTTTGAAAGCATTAGAAATGATTTTTTTCAGCAAAGCAACATTTTTACGCAAAAAAACGGCGAGAACTCAGAAAAAATCGAAAATTGGCCATTTTTTCGGTTTTCTAGGTGGATGTAGCCGCTTAATTGCCCATCGAGTCGAATGTGAAAATCACAAGAAATATCACTTTGGTGTCCTACTCCGATTTTGTTGAAACTTTTTTATGTGGAAGAGTATAAAAAACTAAGAGACACGTATTTTTTAATCGGTGGAAAAACGGTTTTAACGTTATCGTTGTCATCTTCAATGTATAGTACGCAAAAAAATTAACATTGTTGCAATGTGATTTATTCAATATATCTCGTACCGTTAAAACGTTGTCGACGAAAAGGGTGGGGGGACAAATGTCGAACGATCGATATGTAGATGGGCCAAAATGTCGAATTCGAAAATGACGAATGTTCGAATATAGTCTTACTAGAGTCTGTGAAGTCAAAAATAACATCAATCTTACTAGAGTCTGTGAAGTCAAAAATAACAATTACGAATATGAACATCTCGGAAATTGACATGTAGCGAAAAACAAAAATCGGATTTAATAAAATATCGAAAAACATAAAACCGATGGGCCTGTATGCATAACACCAAATAATTCGAGACGACAATTGTCCGAATTAAAAAAATCGCGATGGTTCACAATGCAGAAAATCATTAAAGCGAACGGCCGAAAAGTCGAGTGGTTGAAATCGTGGAGGGTCAAAATGTAGAACGGCCCGAATGGCGAATCGAGCAATACGTCACTTGCGCCTCAGTGTGAAGCTGCGAGATGGCGCTGGCGGTCTGTAGGCTAAAATATCGTAAGACAATCATCCCACGTGACGGGCCCCACCAAGTCCGCCATTTTGGCCGTTCGACCTTTCGGCGTTCGACATTGCGGGCCATCGACATTTTGCGTTTCGATACATTGCTTTTCGCTATAGACGGTATTGCGCATATTAGGCACTCGTTATTTTCTGTTTCGGAGATATGGGTGTTCTACATTTTTCGATTCTGTATTTTTATGTTCCGAATTGCAGACAATCTGAATATTCGTTTTCAAATAAATTACCTCTCCAATAAATAATGGTTCGATTTATAGTCATTCGATTTTTTTATCAGTAAAAGATAAAATTTCGAATGATTTAATCTTCGTTATTTTGAGAGTTCATAATTCTGTCGTTTCGAAATCTTTGTCGTTCTATATTTGGTCATTCGACATTTTTACCCCCACCCGACGAAAAATGAAAAATATCCCCATTTTTGAGGGTACGTTTCACCTCTTGAAACCGTTTTTCCGCTGATAAAAAAAATACGTGTCTCTTACTTTTATATACTATTCCATATAAAAAAGTTCCAACAAAATCGGAGGAGGACACCAAAGTGATGTTCCTTGTCAGGATCATACCCAAACAAGCTGAGGAGCAGCCACAAATTCACCAAACAATCAAACCCCCAATAACTTCACGATCGAAACAAAAGCTTACAATTAGATTCGTTGTCGCAGAGAGCATCGGGAATTCCGGTTGCAATTGGGAATCACGATAAACACACGAAGCAGCGCGATGACCACAAAGTCCCTTGAGGGTCCCGTCGGAACGTTTGGCTCCGAGTTTTCCAACCAGTGAACGCGCTACGCGCAGGAAGAATTCCAACTTGGCACAGGATCGAAAAAACAAAAGAGAGAGAGAGAGAGAGAGAGAGAGAGAGAGAGAGAGAGGAGAGAGAGAGAGAGAGAGAGAGAGAGAGAGAGAGAGAGAGAGAGGGAGAGAGAGAGAGAGAGAGAAAGAGAGAGAGAGAGAGAGAGCTGACCAAACAGCGATACGACGAGCTCTTTCGCCAAAGCCAGTGTTGATAGGTTGGCGAGAACCTCTTGCCGCTCGATAATAAATTCACACTTTCGCTACGGCAATTGACTTCTCGATCCTATATGCTCACGGCACTTTCCACTTGGCGTTCCTACCAGCTCTGGCTCCGCTCCTGATCGCCCTGGATTTCTGGTGCAATCTCCGATCAGCTTCTTAAGACGTCCAAGTGTAAGTGCCCTAGGTGTACACGTGTACATGTCCATGTGTAAGCGCGTAGCTATACGTGCTTACACGTAATACCAAAATGCCTGTATACTTGGAACATGCATGAACGTTACATTATGCATTTGTATGCATGTGTATTATGGCAAGCGTTTGTCGCGTCCTCGCCAATGTCCTCTTACACCAGAGCTCTCGTACGAGGGATTTGGGAATTTTACTCGGATAAAGGAGGTGCCGAATTTCGTGCTGGATAAAGAATCGAATCAAATCTCGGAATCAACGGGGGCCGCGGAATTTTGCCAACTGGCAGAATCGAATATGCAACGTTAACGGGTCTGCATAAGCTTGGGATCCAAAAAAAAACAGGTCGATTTTCAATATTTTTTTCTGATGGGAATATTGGGGCGACGAGGTCGGGATTTTAGACAAAATTGATACATGGTCTTGCCAAATGTGAGTTTTTTTTATTGACAAATATTGATGAACAATGGATTTATTGTTGTTTGGACAAAGTGCCGCCGTTGCTGTATTATCAATCGACATAGGTGGTTCTGATCGCTAGGATAATCGCAGATGAAATTTTTTTTAAAATTAGTTAGTATAATAATTAACCTTTCGTATGATGGGATACTTTTTGAAAATAACGAAGATAGGAAGCTGTAAAAAAGTTCGATTCCCGTGTAAAAGCAAACAATTCTAATAATCTGTTATTAACAAATGGATAAACATATTGAGAAGAAATTCGGTCACACGATAGAAAATATTATGAACTGTGCTCTGTCCGAATTCGAAGTGAATCGGATGAATAAATCTCCGGATGCTACCGTTACATAAAACATAACTCGTCTGAATACGGTGCATTTTTTAATTTTTATAAAATCGTTACCGTAAATTAACGGGTTATCAACCCAGGTGAGTAAAAAAATTATATTTGGTAAAAATATTTTTATTCGACAGTATCACCTTTTGGCCATATTCCCTAAAAATGTCATTGAAATATTCCTAAAATAGAATGGGCTACAGCCATATTCCCTAAAAATGTCATTGAAATATTCCTAAAATTGAATGGGCTACAGCTTCTAACAGTCGGCCGGGCGAGCCGTAGCAGCGAGACAGTGTTTTCAAAGTCGGTGGACATGATATCTCGAGAACCACTTGATGGACAATTCCCAAATTTACAGAAGGTGTGACGAGAAACATTTGAAGTTCATTGACGATCACACTTTAGCAAAATCGATCTC
>OZ023322.1:34809127-34874127 GCA_964007375.1 Ophion obscuratus | reverse complement strand
TTTCGTCCCAATTGTTATTTGAAAAATTTGATCGTAAGAAAATGCCTTGGTCTAGGGACTACTTGCTTGAAATAAAATCACATTTATTTTTCGTACCTTGAATCTGCAATTCCCGCACCGTACGACAATCAAACAGCCGAATTGTACAAAGTCATATTAATGCCCTCATAAACCATACAATGCACCGCGCAGCGCTAGAGCCGTAACGCAACGAGACGTTCTGACCTGCTCTACTAAAATCGTCATAATTCGGTCAATTTTTCGAATTTTTACAAAATCTTTGAACCAAATCAAAGTCAAGATTCTTTTTTCAAAGTCAAGATTTTTCCTTCTATTTTTTTTCGAATTAATCATATTTTTTGAGCGATTTTTCATTTTAATCTCCAATAATGCTATTAATGATTTTGTGATTTCCAATTCGGCTTTGACAGGCCTGAAACGGTTTATTTTTAATTTGTGCTGAATTTAGCGAAGAAAAATCACTTTTTTGTTGGAAGAGATACAAATTTGAAAAGGTAAAAATCTAAGAATTGGATATTCCTTTTATGGGGTACAATTTAACAAACAAAAAAATCCGGCAACAAAAAATCGTCATGGGCTAGCTGAAATGACGTGGCGTAGCCCATATATATACATGTGTATATTTTTTAAATATTGATTTATTTATATATTCATCTTTATTTATCATTCTATAATAATAATACTCAACAATATTATTATTGTTCTTAATATTAAAGAATAAGTATTTTATTACATGCTAATTGTGAAATTGAATTTATATAGGTGTACTATGTACACCTATATAAATGTATGTATATGTATGTATGTATGTATATAAATTTACATACATATATATACATATGTATGTATTTATATAGGTGTGCGTATCGATGAACGAGCATCTTGTTCAACATTTGTCTTCCGGATATCATTGTTTCTTTTTGCCTCTCCTCTCACGCTCTCTCATCCTCTCATCGCCTATGTCGTTTCTCCTCATTTCGTCGTTCATTTCTCTCCCACCAACTCCCGTAATTCCATCGTTTTGCTAGCCGCCCAATCAACCCTCCGCAAAACTCAACGTCAAAGGTAGAACGTTCTTGGGTTTTCTGCGTCGCATTTAGTCAAAGAAACGGGGAAAATCGTACCTCGTGTATTGCGCGAGGTCGAAAGTTACGGCAGTAGTTTAATCCGACCGGAGGAAACCCTACGCGGACGCTTATCGAAGTTATTCTTCTGCAAAGGTCTGCATCTCTCCCTATCAATGTATGTGTGTGTGAAGGCACAACTTTCTGGATTCTTCGCTTTTCAAAGATTTCCCGAACATCACAACTCGCAAGAAGTTTTTAAAAAAATGTTTATTATTTTCATTTCGCTGGATGATATAAAAATGAAACGGTGCGTCTGAAGGGCAAGGACGAGGCGGAGAGAAGGAAGAAGTGAAAGAGAGAGAGAGAGAGGGAGAGAGAGAGAGAGAGAGAGAGAGAGAGAGAGAGAGAGAGAGAGAGAGAATAACATAAATATAGATAGGTTGATTGATTGATTTTATTATGCCCTAGTTCATAACTTTAGGGCAAAGTTACCAGAAGAGCGATACTTCGTACTTTTAAACTTGTGTGATATGAAAGCACTCTTCCATATCACACTCCAAAAGGAATATTGATAACAGAGTACACCTTAAATCAAATATTGGTCCTATCATAATTCGGTGGACACTTTTATTTTTTCACACTTGCCATCCTGATTGTGATAAGTTTGAGGTTATGTTACTGTTATGCAGTGTTGACGTTTACATTAAAGAAAACATACGCAATTTGTGTTTACGCGTCGTTTCGACAATGGAAGAATTGAAAAAGTCTGTAGCTGTGCAAGAACGACGCGCATTTTTGAAAATTTGTGCTCTGCTGAATTATTCAGCTGGACTATCGGGAAATCTTCTGTAGAAAGCAGTAGGCAAGAACGCGCTCAAGAAAAGTGCAGTGACGAATTGGATGAAATCGTTCAAGGAGGAAAGGACAAATACTGGAGACGCACCGAAGTCGGGTCGACCAAGATCGCCTTCCAGACAAGAAAGGAAGAACGAATCCAGGACTTGTTGCGATGCTTTAGTAGAGTGAGCATTAATGACATCTCCGCACAACTGAACATAACTTTCGCATCGGTAGAAAGTATATTAAGAGACGATTTATGTGTGGTGTCGAAGCTCGGTGAATACGTTCCCCATTCGTTGTCGCCTTCCCATAAGGAGAAGCGAGTTGACATCGCACGTGCGAACTTGTTGTGGCTTAGTCGTCGCAACAATCACCTAAGAAGATTCATTTGCCTGGACGAAAGTTGGGTCGAATGTTTCACCCGCCTGCAAAGACATCAAGCGCGCTCCTGGGTCAGACCAGGCACATCAGCCGAGCCCATACTACGCGCAGAATTGCATGAGAGGAAGGTCTTGCTGATGGTAGGCATGGATGTTCACGGCGTGGCGTTTTGGAAGACTTATGAGGAAAATATCACAATGACGGCCGAGCGCTATAAATCGTTTTTGGAGGAATATATCCCAAGATGGGCGGTACATCGCAACATTAGAACACCGGTACTACTCCATGACATCGCTAGACGCCACAAAGCCTACGCAGTTCAGGAGTTAATCGAAGACATGAGTTGGATCGAGTTGCCTCATCCATCATATTCACCTGATATGAACCCGTGCGATTTCAACTGCTTTGGCCATTTGAAGCGGCAGTTGTCTGGTCACCGATTTAACAACAAACAAGAAGTGGATTCCGCGATTAACACCGCAATTACTAGTCTTAATTAAAATGGAACATTTTCTGGGGTCAATGACCTCCCGTTAGTCTGGCAGCGTGTCATTGATAGCGAAGGCGACTACTAATTATTACACAAAAATATAAATTATTATTTAATGAAAAGTAAAGGATTTTTCGAAAAATGAAAGTGTCCACCGAATTATGATAGGACCTATACATAAGCCACTACAAGCCGCACTGTTTGTTAGGAGTGTTACACAGCACTAATAATCATTCCGTACAGAGAGATGTGGTGCAAATTTAAAACTAATTTATCAAACGTCGTTATAAAAAAAAAGAAGAATGAAATACCACCGTCATGCCAAAGTTTCACAAAATCATCGAAACTTATCGACATCATACGAAATAATATGGGAATATACAACGAAATATACAACAAATATACTACGAAATTATACGAAATTATAAATCCTCATACAAAATCATACTGGGATGTTGAATAAATTCTCGCTGTCTCTTTCGTCAGAAATGATGCTTTATTTTTCAAAATAATTCCCAATGCTCTCAAACGTTTCGAAACTGTTGTGTGATCAACTCCTAATGATTCCGCAAGTTCACCTAGCGTCCGACTTAAGTCTTCATAAAGTAATGCCTCCAACTCAACACATCATAATCAATCTCAACAAGAATTCTGTGTACTTCAGCTGCAGATTTTTTTCAAAATTAAGTAGTGCAATAAAATTCCCTGCAAATGCTATTTTTGGCACGAAACTTGACGTGTTTAACGCTATGAAAAATAGTATTTTACACTTCGGCAAAATGGCATACACTTCATTTCAAGCTTGCCTGTAGTACTACTTTATAGGTGCGTTACCATCTTAAACTACGGGCGAGCAATTCTTGTAACGCCATCTGTTGGAAAACGGTAAGAATTTATTCAACGTCCTAATACTTGAATATTTCACCAAATCATGAATAACTTAAGCCTTATGGGAATCTCTGCAATCTTACAAAATAAAATAATATAATAATAGTATAATAATAACAATAACGATAATAATAATAATATAATTCGCCGTCGACAAACTCGTTTTGAACGCACTCAAGTTGCAGCATGAAGCCTAAGTAATAACTAGCCAATATCGAGGGAGGACGAGAGAGAGAGAGAGAGAGAGAGAGAGAGAGAGAGAGAGAGAGAGAGAGAGAGAGAGAGAGTAAGAAAAAAAACTACGTTGTTAGGAAATGCCCTCGTAAAATAGCGCGAACGTCTCGTTTGATTAAACTTCCTCCACTGCAAAGTTGGTGACGTTTGTCAACCATGGATAAGGGCGATCGATATATATATGTATATATATATATATATATACATAGGAAAAAATGGCAGGGGAACGGATGGTTGATGGAGGCGGATAGTAAACGACGACAGGCAACGGTCCGGAACCCCCCCAGAAAGAGTAGAAAATCACCGAGGCAACGCCGGTAAAAAAGAAGTTTCCCCTGGTACCCGCGCGCTTTTCTTCACTTTGAGAAGCTGAGGCAATAGTCGTGGCACGAGGATGGCAATAAAGGGACAAGCACAAGTGGCGCGAGGGCCAAGACTTTCAGTCATTCCTCTAACTGGAGCCACCCTGGCAGGAGGGTGGCAGGGTGACCGGGGATAGGAACGAGGGCTAACAGTACGGAAAGAGTGGAGAGGAATGCGGTAGAGGGAACTATCCCACTTAACCGCGGTCATTCGCACAAAAATCTCGAAACTCTGCGGCTCGGAAGAAAGTAAGAGAAAGAGAGAGAGAGAGAGAGAGAGAGAGAGAGAGAGAGAGAGAGAGAGAGAGAGAGAGAGAGAGAGAGAGAGTGAGAAAGGGAGACTTGCAAAGATTTTAACGGTCTGCAAGCGCTGAGAGAGAAGCCAATGGCTTCTCTCGCGCGCGTTCACCATAAGTTTTCCTTTACGACGAAACTCCGGATATTAATCATCCTTGGTATAGTCTGCGCGCGATGTATATCCTTTCTCTCTCTCCCTCTCTCTCTCTCTCTCTCTCTCTCTCTCTCTCTCTCTGTCTCTCTCTTTCTCTCGTCTCTGTGCTTCTTTCGTAGCCCTTAAAGGCCCTCTCGTTCTATTTTCGCATACCAAAGATCAATTCGAACTTCGTCGCGTATGCATAATAAAAATGATGAATCGTACAAGAATGTTGGGTCGAGAAATTCGGCCATTGTCCATGAACAAATTGAAGGAATGATCGGAATCGTAATATATATATATCGTATATATATATACATATATATCTGTGTGTGTGTGTGTGTTGGTATATAAAGGGTGTCCTGTCATGAATGAATAATCCTACAACTGTCTATAGGCTAGTTAATGTCTTGCTACTTATATACTGAAATTTCAGTTTAGTAAAAGTCCCACGGTTTTCGACCAACGAACCATCTGCTTTTGGTTTTTCGCATGTTATTTCTACAAGTGATAACTTTTTGACCCATTCTTTTTTAAATACACTTGGTTATTTGTTTTATCTCGAAAAGTATTCTTTTTAACCTTCAGGGGTTGCGTGGGTTTCGAAGCCAAAGGAGAATATTTTCTCTATTTTTTTTGTAAATATAATATAGAAATTATATTATTCAAAATGTTAAGCACATAAAAGAGAAACGTTTCCAAAATATTTGAAAAAAAATTGCATCCATAAATTTGGGGAAATTCAGCCGGTGGGACTTGGTTTCCGGAGACCCCCCAAAAAAGTGTCCTCGTAGTGGTGAGGATAACTCATGATAGCTTTATCTGAAATTAAACAAACAAATTTTTCCTGTTAGTAGATAAGCTTAGCACGTGATTGAACGAAGGGTTTGAAAAAAAAATTAATTTTTGGCAGAGTTGTATGCAAAAGAGTTCAATTTTTGGTAAAATTTATACTACGTATAGCCTTGTAAAATTAGTTGTAATCGAAAGAAAAAAACTATCGTTCAATCACTAGTCAATGCTATTTTGAAGAAGTGTGCAAAGTTTTAATGATATTGGTGCATTAGTTTTTAAGAAATCGTGTTCACTGACTTAAAAAATAGTGTTTTGAAGAAAATGTGATTTACCTTCGTCTCTCTCTCTCTCTCCTAGACTTTTACTCCGATTGACTCAAAACTTTGGGAGAATATTCTAGACATATTGTACTATTGGATAATAAAATATAAAAAAATGATTTTTTCGACATTTTCAAACCCACGTAACCTCTTAAATATGAAGGGAACTTTATGAAAAACGATCTCATGCAGAATTTGCCTGCAAACCAATTCGAACATCTGACTTTGACAGCCTGCGGTGTAAAATGTTAAGCAGTGCTTATGGCTGTATGGATGTGAGTTCGTTTGAGTTTGTTTGATAACGGAAGTGACGAGCCGCAGAAACCTGATCCTTGTTTGGATTTGTTTGGGTTATCGAACGAATCCAAATAAACGCACACACACAAGCACACTTACACTTGGGATGTTAAAAACTTTTCCCCCTCGTGGTACATCCTTCGTAACTCTAAAATAGTCAAAAATGATGTTCTAACCTCAAAATTATGGACTGTATAAAAACAAGTTCCTACAAAAGTTGTTAGTTTTGGCCAGACAAATTTTATAAGGAAACTCATGTTTTCTTATTTAAAAAACACTTTGGCCATCTCATCGTCGCCATTTTGAATTTTTGGACAAACTTTTTTTTAACATCCTCCCTTGTACCATAAAAGTTTCGCTATATACGATGCTTGATTGAAGCATTATTTTTCGAGATAAATCAAGTGTAAAATCAAAATGGGACACCCGGTATACATATGTTTATTGTAGTGCGGTTAGGAAAGGTGAAAATTGCATCGAGTTATCCCAAACAAACAAAAAACTGCGGTTACCTGAAAAACAATCGGTTTCCGATTAAAAAAAAGAAACGTTCGATCCGAGCAGAACACTAACTTTCTCCGTTCTTTTTTCTTTTCAATTCAACGGCTGGTTGAAAATGGGAAAAGTATTTTGTAGATTGTCGAGAACGTGATATCGAGAGAACTGAAGATAAGAGAAAAGTTTATGGATTATTGGGATGGTATGAAATATTTCTGGAAATCCAGATGAATGGTCTCTTTCCACTTCAATTCCACTTTACCATGATATCGAACGAAGTATATGTAGCTATTTATTATTTATCCTGGAACTAAGTTCATCATTATCAGAATGGATGATTTTTAATGTTTCATCCGCAACTTTTACTACTGTACCGTCTGCCTTTATTTGCACTTTTTTATACTTGTGTTCCGTAATTTCCTATTCCTTTTGCATATACAGAGTAATTTTTGTTCTTCCTTGATGTATCGAATCTGCTTAATTTCTTCGTATTATGCTTTGTAGTATGTGGAGATCAGAAGATACATTTCGTTTGCGATTCTAATCTGCATGTTTCACTTTATTATAGGTTGATTCATGTAGAGTCACTTTCTCTCTTGTTTTCGTATTGAGTCTTTTATTTTATTTTTCGTATATGTTCAGTGTAATGCAAGAAGGAGAAGGATAGTGTGCCAGAGAACGTTTCTGTCCTAGTTGCACTGATAAACCTAATGTAATCTAATATAATTATTTCCTTTGCACTCGTTTGTCTCCGTTTGTCATGCAATCTGCTCTTTTTTTCGTCCGCAGCGGACTCGTCGTCGAACAATTGCCATTACCACACACACGCACATCTACGTACGTGCATGTATACATATTTCTGATGGAAGGGTACATACCGCCCAGAGATGTCCAAAATTTGTATCGACCGATACTCGCTACTCGATACAAATGTAGCGAGTAGCGAAAAAAAATTCGCTATTCGATACTTAAGTAATGAGTAGCGAATTCTATCGGGCGAATAGATCGCCAACCGATAATTGCATATTAGTACAGTCGTGCTGTATATTGGAATTGGAAAAAATTAGAAGAAAGCTAGTTTTTTGGCAGGTGATTTTGGAAGTGCCGTGGGTGCTAAATCCAAGTTTGCCCAACAATCGGGGTGTAGGGGTGTTTTTAAGGGGATGAAGGGGAATGGGGGTGGATTAATGCCAAAGTACAACCGCTACAAGGTCGGCGCCGGGAGACAAAATGTTCAGAAAAATCCGGGCTTTATTTTTGTCCGCAGCGCCGGAGTCGTGGAAGTTCATTTTGAGGGTGAAAAAGTGGGGTGAAATTTTGAAAAATCAGTTTTAATTCGATAACACTTTAGGGAAAATTCACACCATTTTTGTTCAAAAGGGAACATCGTAGCCTTTGAAATGGCGCATCGATTGAGTCTTTGATCATCCCTCTCCGATAATATCTTCACCGCCAAAAAAATTGTTGAAGTATTTATAAAAAAATGGTTTATTGAATAACTCAAAAACACTAGATTTTTCGGGGATGCTTTTAATGTACGAAATGTAAAGAATATTTTTCTCCCTTGAATGTTGCTTTTTCCAACCCCTCCCAGGGGTTGAACATTCAAAATGAAATTCTGGGAAAACTATTGACCGAAAATAAAGAGATACGAGTTTGGCGCTGTGGACAAAAATGTAGCTGATCGTTCAAGCTAAAAATTGTCCACGGTGGCGAATTCGTGCGGTCAATAGTTTTCCCAGAATTTCATTTTTTATTTTCAACTCCCGAGAGGGGTTGGACAAAGCAAATTTCAAGGGTGGTCCATAGAAACGAAAATATAGAGAAAATTATTCTCTACTATTCGTACACTTAAACCATACCCCAAAAATCTATTGTTTTAGAGTTATTCAATAAACAATTTTTTTTTGCATTTCAATAATTTTTTTGAGGGTGAAGACATTATTGAAGAGTAATGATAAAATATTCGATCGACGCGTCGTTTGAAGGGCTACAACGTTCTCATTTGAACAAAAATTGTACGAATTTATCCTAAGAAGTTATTGAATTGAAAGTGATTTTTTAAATGGAAACGACTTGAAAAAAAAACAGAATTTTGAAAAAAACAAATCCGTGATTTGTTTGCACATCCCGTTTTGCCCCGGTCTCCCCTAGATAAGATGAGCATAGGTCTTGATTTTTTTTTTAATTTCACGTGCCGTTGTGTTGCCTACGATTAACCGTCGGTTGTATATAGAGAGAAAAAGAAGCCGAAAAGTGTCTGTGTTCGCCACTACAATGCTATATCGGTATACCGATTTTTCGAACAAAATTTCGCTTCTCGCTACATTTGTTTCGAGTAGCGAAGAAAACTTCGCTACTCGCTACATTTGTATCGAGTAGCGAACAAAATTTCGCTACTCGATACATTTGTAGCGATAAGCGAAAAAAAATTTCGCTACTCGATACAAATGTAGCGAGTGGCGAAAAAAAATTAGCTACTCGATACAAATGTAGCGAGTAGCCAAAAAAAATCGCTACTCGATACAACTGTAGCAAGCAGCGAAAAGTAGTAGAGAGTAGCGAAAAAAATTCGCTACTCGCTACAAATGTATCGAGTAGCGAATTTTTTTTTCGCTGCTTGCTACAGTTGTATCGAGTAGCGAGATTTTTTTCGCTATTCGCTACATTTGTATCGAGTAACGAATTTTTTTGGCTACTCGCTACACTTGTATCGAGTAGCGAAATTTTTTTCGCTACTCGCTACATTTGTATCGAGTAGCGAAATTTTTTTTCGCTAATCGCTACAAATGTATCGAGTAGCGAAATTTTGTTCGCTACTCGATACAAATGTAGCGAGTAGCGAAATTTTGTTCGCTACTCGATACAAATGTAGCGAGAAGCGAAATTTTTTTTTAGGCGAGTAGCGAAAAAAATTCGCTACTCGCTACAAATGTATCGAGTAGCGATTTTTTTTCGCTACTCGTTACATTTGTATCGAGTAGCGACATTTTTTTCGCTACTCGCTACATTTGTATCGAGTAGCGAATTTTTTTTTCGCTAATCGCTACAAATGTATCGAGTAGCGGAATTTTGTTCGCTACTCGATACAAATGTAGCGAGTTAGCGCGAGTTAGCGCGAGTAGCGAAAAAAATTCGCTACTCGCTACAAATGTGTCGAGTAGCGAATTTATTTTTCGCTGCTTGCTACAGTTGTATCGAGTAGCGAGATTTTTTCGCTACTCGCTACATTTGTATCGAGTAGCGAATTTTTTTTTTCGCCGCTTGCTACAGATGTATCGAGTAGCGAAATTTATTTCGCTATTCGCTACATTTGTATCGAGTAACGAATTTTTTTGGCTACTCGCTACATTTGTATCGAGTAGCGAAATTTTTTTCGCTACTCGCTACATTTGTATCGAGTAGCGAAATTTTTTTTCGCTAATCGCTACAAATGTAGCGAATAGCGAAATTTTGTTCGCTACTCGATACAAATGTAGCGAGTAGCGAAATTTTGTTCGCTACTCGCTACAAATGTATCGAGTAGCGATTTTTTTTCGCTACTCGTTACATTTGTATCGAGTAGCGACATTTTTTTCGCTACTCGCTACATTTGTATCGAGTAGCGAAATTTTTTTTCGCTAATCGCTACAAATGTATCGAGTAGCGGAATTTTGTTCGCTACTCGATACAAATGTAGCGAGTTAGCGCGAGTTAGCGCGAGTAGCGAAAAAAATTCGCTACTCGCTACAAATGTGTCGAGTAGCGAATTTATTTTTCGCTGCTTGCTACAGTTGTATCGAGTAGCGAGATTTTTTCGCTACTCGCTACATTTGTATCGAGTAGCGAATTTTTTTTTTCGCCGCTTGCTACAGATGTATCGAGTAGCGAAATTTATTTCGCTATTCGCTACATTTGTATCGAGTAACGAATTTTTTTGGCTACTCGCTACATTTGTATCGAGTAGCGAAATTTTTTTCGCTACTCGCTACATTTGTATCGAGTAGCGAAATTTTTTTTCGCTAATCGCTACAAATGTAGCGAATAGCGAAATTTTGTTCGCTACTCGATACAAATGTAGCGAGTAGCGAAATTTTGTTCGCTACTCGCTACAAATGTATCGAGTAGCGATTTTTTTTCGCTACTCGTTACATTTGTATCGAGTAGCGACATTTTTTTCGCTACTCGCTACATTTGTATCGAGTAGCGAAATTTTTTTTCGCTAATCGCTACAAATGTATCGAGTAGCGGAATTTTGTTCGCTACTCGATACAAATGTAGCGAGTTAGCGCGAGTTAGCGCGAGTAGCGAAAAAAATTCGCTACTCGCTACAAATGTGTCGAGTAGCGAATTTATTTTTCGCTGCTTGCTACAGTTGTATCGAGTAGCGAGATTTTTTCGCTACTCGCTACATTTGTATCGAGTAGCGAATTTTTTTTTTCGCCGCTTGCTACAGATGTATCGAGTAGCGAAATTTATTTCGCTATTCGCTACATTTGTATCGAGTAACGAATTTTTTTGGCTACTCGCTACATTTGTATCGAGTAGCGAAATTTTTTTCGCTACTCGCTACATTTGTATCGAGTAGCGAAATTTTTTTTCGCTAATCGCTACAAATGTAGCGAATAGCGAAATTTTGTTCGCTACTCGATACAAATGTAGCGAGTAGCGAAATTTTGTTCGCTACTCGATACAAATGTAGCGAGAAGCGAAATTTTTTTTAGGCGAGTAGCGAAAAAAATTCGCTACTCGATACATTTGTAGCGAGTAGCGAACAAAATTTCGCTACTCGCTACATTTGTATCGAGTAGCAAACAAAATTTCGCTATTCGCTACATTTGTATCGAGTAGCGAACAAAACTTCGCTACTCGATACAAATGTAGTGAGTAGCCAAAAAAATTCGTTACTCGATACAAATGTAGCGAATAGCGAAATAAATTTCGCTACTCGATACAAATGTAGCGAGTAGCGAAAAAATCTCGCTACTCGATACAACTGTAGCAAGCAGCGAAAAATAAATTCGCTACTCGACACATTTGTAGCGAGTAGCGAATTTTTTTCGCTACTCGCGCTAACTCGCGCTAACTCGCTACATTTGTATCGAGTAGCGAACAAAATTCCGCTACTCGATACATTTGTAGCGATTAGCGAAAAAAAAATTCGCTACTCGATACAAATGTAGCGAGTAGCGAAAAAAATGTCGCTACTCGATACAAATGTAGCGAGTAGCGAAAAAAAAATCGCTACTCGATACATTTGTAGCGAGTAGCGAATTTTTTTCGCTACTCGCCTAAAAAAAAATTTCGCTTCTCGCTACATTTGTATCGAGTAGCGAACAAAATTTCGCTACTCGATACATTTGTAGCGATTAGCGAAAAAAAAATTCGCTACTCGATACAAATGTAGCGAGTAGCCAAAAAAATTTCGCTACTCGATACAAATGTAGCGAGTAGCCAAAAAAAATCGCTACTCAATAAAAATTTTGCGAGTAGCGAAAAAATTTCGCTACTCGATACAAATGTAGCGCAATTTTTTTTCGCTACTCGCTACAAATATATCGAGTAGCGAAATTTTTTTCGCTACTCGATACAAATGTAGCGAGTATCTTTTTGTATCTCGATACAAAAGTATCGAGGTATGGACATCTCTGATACCACCATGTAGGTAGCCTACCGGTCGGTAAATGCGAAATTTAAGGCGTGAAAGTTTCGCAATTACCAAATGTTTCCCGTATCCTTAAAAAGTTGAGATAAGTACCGAGCTCTCTCTTTCTCTCTCTCTCTCTCTCTCTCTCTCTCTCTCTCTCTCTCTCTCTCTCTCTCTCTCTCTCTCTCTCCCTCTCTCCCTCTCTCCCTCAGTCCCCAGTTCGTGGGGACAAAAAAAAGCTTGCGGTGGGCTTGCTCGCGGGAATCTTGTTCCGCAACCCTTCGCGTTCTCTTACTCGTAAAATGCGCCCTTGCATCTCACGGGAGGCAAAAGTAAAGAGAGAGAGAGAGAGAGAGAGAGAGAGAGAGGTAATCGCCTACATGTCTGTTCCTGAAGAGCGCCTCGACGGAATGCAATAACCCTTGATAGTTTGACGGCTGCGTATATACATCTACACATATATAGCCCAACTTCCATCCCGGCGGATTTTCTCTTGTCACGATAGCAGTCGCTGAGACTCGATTTTCATATTGCAATTTTTTCACGATAATTAATTAAGCGCTCTTCGCCTCTGCCCCCGCACCACCGTTCGAGGCTGTTCCACACGCGACGGTATCCCGCGATCAACGAGTGTCAAAAGTTAAAGGAATGTCGAACCGATTTTCGTACAAAATGAAACTAACGCGCGCTCTCAGTTTTGAAATTTGTTCGTTCTCGCGTTCGAACTATCTTTTATTTTGACGTTCACCCTTAACAGTCATCGGGGATTGAATAAACCTCAGCCGTTTTTCGACCTGCGATACATTTCAGAAATTTTGAGATTTTCGACATTTTTTTTATATTAAAAATTACGCGACTTGAAAATAATCGCCCTGCTGCGACTTACCCTTTTTTGCATTTTTTTCGCTACTAGGGTGAACCGACCGGTGAATGGATGAATAACGAAACTGCAGGACTCAGATGGACTGTAAAATGGAAAAATTGTCAAAACGAATTTTTCAATGGCTATAGCTAGCAAAAGATATTATTTTCATAGCAGAAAAAAAGTATTCGAAGTAATTGCAACAAATAATATTGAACGAATTTATCGATAAGTAGCGAAATTACAAAATCGCCAGTGAGTGAATGAAATGACAAGTAAATGGACGCTCAACCGTCAGTTAATCGACGTGTAGTGTAGACCAACGCTGTCAAGCAAAACGATTTATTTTTATTGCATGCCAGATTCGAAGATCACTGTGTTGCACAATAATTATAATGTTCTTTTACATATGAGCATTATATTCGTTATTACGATTTAGTATAAAATACACAAAGCATCTTTTGCATCTTGATTCTCATAAAAACTACCAAAGTTTGTTTCAACAGAGAAATAGAAAATTAAGTTTTGCCAAAAATAAAGAAAAATACGGATGAATTGATTTTATGACAATATTTAATGAAATGTACATTGGTACCTTAACAATGATTAATTTAGCAATTTTCAGCACATAAGCTAAATATTTTACTTAGCTTTGAGAATGATCAGAACAGAGCCCATATGTCCATTCACTCGAAAAAAGTTAGAATACAGCACCAGCGAATAAACATGTCTAATTCTCACCTATTTTGACGAATTTATTTGCAAATTGTGCAAAAAAATCAAAGATTGATTCTTTCTTAAGTAATGAAAGTAATACTTACCCTGAAAACTTATAAAAACTATTGTATTCGCGTTTTAAACACCTACTGTGCACAGCCGTACCGTAACTACGTTGCGCGGTGTGCAAGTACCACAGGTTCGAAAAATTCCGTTTAGCGTCAAAATTCGATATTAAACTGAGAAGTCAGTTTTAACAATGGCGTTGATTTTTTGCTAAATTGTAGCGATTCGAGTTTTTATCGAAAATTCATATTCTTTGCTGATTTTGAGTATAAATCAGCTTTTGTCCATTCACTGGTCCCCATCCATTCACTGGTCGGTTTACTCCATGTTGTATGAAACGGTCTAAGTCGTGTGTGAAAATCTATTCGTCCGATTCACTTCAAATTCGGACAGACCATATTTAACAACATTTTCAATCGGTTTATTTTCGGGGTTTTTTTTCACCGGATAATTTTCATGCGTCCATCCATTCGTCAATAACAAATGATCGATATTGTTTTTTTCCGTCGAAAAACGAACTTTTTTCGCCACAGTTTGTCATTTTTTAAACACCCAAGCTTTCCAACAACTATCCTGTTATACGAAAGTTGTTTTATTCTACTGATACTAAATTTCTCTTATGATCTTATTAATGATAACATCATTTCCTCAATATCGTAAAATTAAAAAACCAACACTAGGCAAAAGAATGTATCAATTGCACACCAAATCCTGTCCAAATCCCAATGCTCTGATAAAAAAAAAATATATATTTCAACCGACCCGTTTTTAGGCCCGGGCTTATGCATACCCTTCGAAGAACCGCGCAAGAGTCGAGGAATTACGAGCATTCACACGCGGCAATTATACAATGAACCAGGCAAATTGTCGTGAAAACAATGCTTGGTAAAATGAGAGAGGGACGCGACGAGCAGGGGTGAGTTAAAATCTGACGGGCCGGGCACAAACGCTGCAGCACGGCGGCTGGCAGGGGACGGGACGCAGAATCGTGGCGTTGTAATGTTAGCTGAGGTATACGCGGTGCGTGTCACAATTAGGCGATGAAGGTTTTGCCCCCACTTGATCATAAAAGGTCGACCATTTGCGTAGACCGCGTCAACGTTCGCGTGTTTATGTATATATGCGTGTGTGTCTGTGTGTGTGAGTGGGTGTGAGAGTGGGTGTGAGTGGGTGTAAGAGTGGGTGAGTGTGGGTGGGTAGGTGTATGTAGATGTTTATATATATAAACACATGCGTGTGCGTCTGTGCGTGTGGGTGAGTGAATGTGGGTGGGTAGGTGTGTGTGACTGGATAGGAGTGTGTGGGTGGGTAGGTGTGTGTGTACATGTGTATGTATATATATGCGTGCGCGTGTGGGTGAGTGTGAGAGTGGGTGTGCGTAGGTTGGTAGATGTGTGTGTGACTGGATATAGGTGTGTGGGTGGGTAGGTGTGTGTAGATTTATATATATATATATATATATATATACACACACATAAACGTGTGAGAGTAAGTGCGTGTGGGTGGGTGGTGTGTGTGACTGAAAAGGGTTGTGTAGATATGTATGTATATATATATATATATATATGCGTGCGTGTGGGTGAGTGTGAGCGTGGGTGTGTGTAGGTTGGTAGGTGTATGTGTGTGTGACTGGATAGAGGTGTGTGGGTGGGTGTATGTTCCTGTGGGTGTGTGTACAATTCTCTGTGCTCATGAAAATTCCTCTCATATACTTTACACTCCACGCTCAGCGGGCACTTGCGTGTACACACAGCATACTAAATCGTATGTAGTTTAACTCGTTCAACCGTCTGGGTATGCACTCATCTATAAATATACATTATATATATACACACATATATATATAAGAAACTTGAGCGTGAAGTGCAGTATACATGGGGGGGGGGGGCAGTTGGACAAAATTCCCGTGGTCCTTGGCGAGCACGTCGAACAACGAAATCCTGTTAGAACAAACAATACGATACCATTTGTCGCTTTGGTTTTTGCATCTGACTGACAGAAGTTGTCTCGTCGCTTTCGTCAATAAATATATACCCGGCTGGCTCATTATAATTATTTTCAGGTCGACGTGAGAATTCCAGGGTGGGCGAGCTAGAACTATTACAAAAAGCACGCCTCATTGAATATTTAAATACCGGCCTCCCTCGCGACCGCTAATTCGAACCGGGTTGCGCGTCCGCGAAAGGCATGATAGTCTGTAAGAGAGAGAGATAGATTGAGAACGGAGCAGAGCAGAATAATGAGAGGCTGGCTAGGGGAGCGAGCGAGAACGATCGCACACCATCATCAGTCTGAAGAACAATGCGGCCCACCGGGGTTACGAGAACGGGGAAAAGTGGCAAGACCGTTTCGTTGGACTGCTGCTGCTGCTGGCATGACGAGTGGAGCTGATTGTGAAAGGACGGTGTATTATATTTATAAGGTTGTGTGAGTGCAAAAGGTACGACAAGCATATATATATATATATATATATAGAGAGAGAGAGAGAGAGAGAGAGAGAGAGAGAGAGAGAGAAAGAGAGCGGACCGTACACTACGTACAGATATATGCTTCGTACACGACAGAGAGAATCTCGAGAACTTTTGCATAAAGCCCTTTGAGCACCATAACCTTGTGTGGTTATGCGGAACCTCCCCCGCACCGTTATATTATATAGAGTTTAAAGTCTGCCATATCCTGAGCGGTTATACACACACACACACACACACACACACACACACACACACACACACACACACACACACGCACGCACACGCACACGCACACGCACACGCACACGCACACGCACGCACGCACACACACAGATATATATATATATACACACACACACACACACACACACACACACACACACACACACACACACACACACACACACACACATATATATATATATATATAATGAAATAATATTTATAATATGATAACGGAGATATATGTCAGTTTATTAAAAGCTTATACTACGATATAAATATTCGGCAATATATGAAGTCATTAAAAACCGTGTATGTTGAATAACTGACACTGGTGTGGATGGGTAGTCGGCGTTCGGTTCTGGCGGTAGATTGACTTAACGGGCTCAAAAAGTGGGTAAAAAAAATGCATTTTTCAAAAACATTTTCATTCGATAGTATCACCTTTTACCTAAATTCCCTGAAAATGTCATTAAAATATTCCTAAAATTGAATGACCTACAGCTTTTAAAAGTCGGCCGGGCGAGCGGTAGCTGCACCATATTTCAAACTTTAAACGCGTTTTTCTCGAAACACTGTTTTCAAAGTCGGTGGATATGATATCTGGAGAACCACTTCATGGATTGAAAAATTTACAGGAGATACGACGAAAAACATTGGAAGGTCGTTAAAGATCTTACTTTATAAAAATCGATCTTTATTTTTTAATAGTTACGTAAAAATGACGACTTTTTTTAAAATAAAATTTGTATGCTCAAGTTTCAGTTCATCGCCAGGTTGTTGAAAAAAAAATCATTTAAAAAATCGACGACATTCAACGACTCGAATTTATTGATAAGTTGAATAACCCGTTGGATTTTTAGATTTCAAATGGACCGTTTATGTTGTTTTTGTTTTTCCGTATTTTATAGTGATTTTTTGAATGCCTCTGAATACATGTTCATATGTGTGAAAAAAATCATTTCAAAAGCCTTTGAAATTATTTTTCATCAAAATATATAGGACATGATTTGACTCATCGACTGTTGCAAGATTATCCACTCATAACAGGACACCCTGTGTGCATATATATATATATATATATATATATATATATATATATATATATATATAAATGATTTTTTTCACAGGAAGCGATCGATCTATGCAATTGCCGGAGAGTGAAGAGGGATAGGAAGCGGCCGTAGGAAGGAGAAGGAAAGAGGAACGGAGAATCGAGAATGAAGGGGTGGACGAAGCCGATTGCTTATTAATGGGTCCGACGTCGTAGGGTGGAACGGGGCAAAGGGCTTGGTCGTGGTAGTCTCATGTTCGCATAACGGGCGAGCGCGCTAGAAGAGGTACCGGGTACTTCCGGTCTGCCATTAATCTTGATCTGTCCTCGGCACGCAACGGCAACCCCCAAGCCCTCCCCCGCACGATCAAACTCGACGTGAGAAGCGCGACGACAAGGTTGTGCGTGTTCTCTGTACCTGTCGCTCTTTCTGTACCCCCAGCCCTTGGCTCTCTCTCTCTCTCCCTCTCTCTCTCTCTCCCTCCCCCCCTCTCTCTCTCTCTCTCTGTGTGTCTTCCTTCTTCCCTCCTCGTGGCCACCCTCGCAACCCTTCGCAACCAAATACACGCTTGTACACATGACAATCTCGTGTACCCCCATTCCCGTTGACGTTTACGCATCGATTTGGCTCTGTCGACCCGCGAAATCGCATTTTGCGTGTTTAAGGAGTTTCGGGACAATTGACGATACCATATGATTCAAATTTATGCGGTAACGTCTTTGTCGTATACTGAATGTGCCCTCCAAAATTTAAACACTTTTTAACGGAGATAGATGCCTACGCTTATCGCTTAATGGCAGTACGAAATAGTGTGAAAACACGTTCAAAATGTTACGAAAAATTGTCAAATCAGAAGGAAAATGAGCACGCACACCGGGTATTGGGAATAACAATACAGTACTACCTCTCTAAGAGAGCGGTCTAGGGCGGTTAGGGGAAGAAATTCTCGAGAAATTCGTCGCCGAAGCCTTCCCCCACCGCTAGGTTAGCGCGCTCGAAAATCGCGCATGTGGTAGCGTGTATGTGTTTCTCCACTCGAACTCGATAAGAGAGCGCGAACGAAAGTGTTGAGAAAACTGTAAACGAGGTGCGGAAAGTGTACTGGCGTTTCGTCGTTTCATGCGTAAGTATATCTCATTGAATATTGATGTGTAAATCTTTCTTTTTCTTCGCGTTTTTTTTTTATTCTGCTGTTTGGTATATTTTGTTGTTGCAATATTATTGCAACAACAAAATTGGTGATCAGCCCAGCACATCAGCAGATCACGAAAATGAAGCCGTCTCTACGATTCTTGCGGACGTCAACAGGACTCTATACTCTGATGTATAGTATATATGTTATGATACATACATATTGTATATGCTGTACGATATTTGCATTTATTACTACTACTCATAAACATATCTCTAGTATAATGTAGCCTCGATAATTTTTATCAATATCAATAATATTCTATGCTGTGTTAATGTCTATTAAAATATATTTTACTTGCATTAAATTACTACTTGAAATTTAATTATGGTGCATGTTTTTTTCTCCGACTTTACGGCTCAAACGTATATATTATTATACAAAGGAATATTATCCATTTGACAATCGTGCGACGTGCGATTTTCTGAAATCGCTCGCGATCTCTTATCGAGTTGTCCGCGACAAACTCGAGAGGCCTCGGGTACACTGGACAGCTCGAGCTAGGTGGGGGAAGCCATAAAATGCGCTCAAGCGGAACGGCGGGGAAATTCTCTCTTAGCGAGGGCTCTCTTAGAGAGGTAGTACTGTAATTGGGTTCAAAATCATGTGCGAATTTAACAATTTTGTAGGTATGAAAAAGTGATTCGCATAAAATTAATTATACATCTATTTAGTATGAATATCAAGCTGTTAGAAAATATATTATTTTTTCAAGAGATCGTTGAGGATTCGGCTTCGGTCCGGCCAATATAGGCTTTCCAAGGTCAATGATGGAAATAAAGAGGTGTTTTTACATTTCGGCCCTCTGGTTTCGGTCCTCTTCAGAATTCATATTTTTCTGTATAAATGACGATACACAGTTTTTTCCAAATCACGTTTGAAAAATTATAATTATTGAATAAAGAAACGAAATATGATAACTAACTAACCTCGAAGTTGTTGGTATTTCAGGTTTTTCGTACAATTTGGATGGATATTTCGAAGGATATTTGGAAGGATATTATTTTTTCTTTCGATGCACAAAATGGACGGCTACTAATATTTCTCTTTGTTATCTTTTTTTAGGCGCTTCACGGCATGACATTTAGCATCCACAATTTTTTACCTAGACGAAAAAACAAAAATTCTCCTCCTCCTTGAATAAAACAAAATATTGTTTTATTCAAAAGTTGTAGGTGTTTGAGCTTAAGAAATGAATTTTCAGTGAAACGTTACGTTATAACTGCTCAAAAACTGCTCATGAAATGAAAAGTTTTCGATTAATCGGAAATTGCGCATGTACTTCTCTGCGAAATGGAATTAGGAACATAACTTTTAAATTTTAAGTAAAGCGAGTGAAAATTGTTGAAGTTATTTGTCACGCCAATTGGAAAATGGCTGTTTCGAGTAGTCGGCCATTTTGTACATCGAAAAAAAAAATTTCTAATAGCTTTATATTCATACTGAATAGATGTGTAATTAATTTTATGAGTGAATCACTTTTTCGTACGAAAAAAAATAGTTAAATTCGCACATGATTTTATACCTATTATACCTGTGGCCTAAGGCCTTAAAAGCTATCAACATTGTCACACCACGATTGCTGATATACAGGCTCGTTTAACGACAAAATTAATAGAAAAATATAAGAAAAAAATACACATACACACACTTCCCTATACGTCGGGAAATGAGGCGACCCGCGTACGATTCTCGGTTCCCTTTTCATCAGTCCTTGTGGATCGCGCCTCTCGATTTATCCAACTGGTCTGCTGGAGCGCACACACACGCGCCCACACACACACACACACATACACGCACACAGGGCGTTTTAATTAAATGCAACGTTTATCGGCTGGGTGAACAATGGTAGTCAAAAAGGGATGCAGAAAACGAGCGAAAAAAAGTAACGAAAAGAAAATGAAAAAAGAGATTGAGATAGAGAGAGAGGGCGCGAGAGAGTGAGAGAGAGAGAGAGAGAGAAGGAGGAGGAGGAGAGAAACAAAAACAAAAATGGGGCAGGATATATATCTGGCGTGAGTGGACCGTCGCGGATTACGCGAATGTCGAACGACACCGAAGGATTCGCGCGAGGTGGGGGGGGGGGGGGGGGGGGGGATTAAACGAAACGAAAGAAGCCGCAAAAAGATCGATATCGAATTGCGCCATTATTCAATATCGAATGCATCCGTGCTGCCGGAGAAATTTGACTTTCCACTGAGCTTATTCGCGCGCGAACGGGATCGCGCAACGAGCATATTACCCTTGGCTTCCAATTTATTAAAAGGAAATACCTTCGCCGTACGCGTGCCCGTCAGTCTGCCCGCTTCTTTTTTAGTCCTGTTCCTTTTTATTTGTTTTCTTTTGTGTCTGCTCTTCCGTTTTTTCGTAATCTCTGCTCCTTCAATTTTCAATAACATTTTCCAAGCGCTCGTCGTTAATTATTCACGCGTCTCATCTGGCTGCGAATAAATGTGGATATATATGTTGGCGGCACATTATTTACGCTTCGCCGAGCGTAAATTCACTGTCTCAATGCGATTCACATTTGGTTGTTGCTCAATTCAGTATATGTTGCCCGTTTTATCGAATCATATATATATAAACACACACACACACACACACACACACACATGCGCGCGAATATGTGTGCGTGTGTGTACGTTACAAAATTAAGATGAGAGCAACGAGATGAGAGCGCACATTGGTGAGATGTGCTGTTTATGTGTATATATATGGGACATTCCATGCCGATTCGCCCTGGGTCTGACCCGTCACCTCTCCGATTTGACCCGCGATTTTTCACGTTATTGTACTATCTCTGAAAGGCACTCGAGAATTTTTTCAGATTTTTTTGGAACGATTTGACTTCGCAATATTTTTTATAAACAAAAAATTAACGCCCAAATTAAAAAATCTGAAAAAAATCACGACAATCCTGTGTTGCATATCAAACACTATGAGCGTTTAGAAAAAGTGGGCGCGCGTTTCGTTTGGCCGACAATGCGCTTTTTTCGCAAAAAAAAATTTTTTCTAATTAAAAAAATCGAATTAATAGCACACGCAGTCGTTAAAGAGGAAAAAAAATAACATGACATTATGTAGAATTGACCAGATTTTTTTCACATTTTTTTCAGAATTTTTGTCCAAGATTTTTTTTTCATCATTTTTAGTCAAATTGCCGACAATTCAAGTGGCCAAGTGGCCAACCCACCTCAAGTTTCATAGGGCGTGGGCTACAATGTCAAGAGAGAAAACATTCTTAATTAAACATTTTTAATCCATTCGATTTTTTTTCTGAATTTTTTAGCGATTAATTTCTTTCATAGAAACGATTGTTATTTTTCCAAGTTTAAACAAACAACAAATTCACTAAAAATTTCGGTCAAAATTCGAATGGATTAAAAATGTTTAATTAAGAATGTTTTCTCTCTTGACATTGTAGCCTAAGTCCTGTGATACTTGAGTTGGGTTGGCCACTTGGCCACTTGAATTGTCGGCAATTTAACTAAAAATGATGAAACAAAATCTTGGACAAAAATTCTGAAAAAAATATCTGACAAAAAATGTGCAAAAAATCTGAAAAAATTCTGGTCAATTCTACATAATGTCATGTTATCTTTTTTCCTCTTTAACGACTGGGTGGGCTATTGATGCTATATTTTTAAATTAAAAACAATTTTTTTTTTTTGCGAAAAAAGCGCATTGTAGGCCAAACGAAACGCGCGCCCACTTTTTCTCAACGCTCATAGTGTTTGATATGTGACACAGGATTTTTATGTTTTTTTTCAGAATTTTAAATTTGGGCGCTAATTTTTGGATTATAAAAAATATTGTGAAGTCAAATCGTTCCGAAAAAATCTGAAAAAAATCTCGAGTGCCTTTCAGAGATAGTACAATAACATAAAAAATCGCGGCTCAAATCGGAGAGGTGACGGGTCAGACCCAGGTCGAATCGGCATGAAATGCCCCATATACACATGCGTGTGTGTGTAAAACTTCTGACTTAATAAATTAATGGGTTAGGCCACAGTAACGGGTATAAAATCATGTGGAAATTTAACAATTTATTTTCGTATGAAAGTGATTCATTCATAAAATTAATTACACATCTATTTAGTATAAATATTAAGCTGATAGAAACTATATGTTTTTTTTTCGATGCACAAAATGGCCGACCACTAATATTTTATTTTGTTATATTTTGTTTTGGGCGCTCCGCGACGTGACATTTAGCATCCACAATTTTTTTTACCTAGAACGGAAAACAAAAATTCTCGTCAACTACATTACAATACCTAGAGAAGCACATACGGAATTTGAAAAATATTGTTTTATTCAAAAGTTGTAGGTATTCGAACTTAAGAAATGAATTTTCAGTGAAGAAATTCGTTATTACTGCTCATAAACTGATCATAGCATGAAAATTTTTCGATTAATCCGAAATTCCGTATGTACTTCTCTGCGAAATGCAATTAGGAACACAACTTTTAAATTTGAAGTAAATCGAGTGAACATTGTTGAAGTTATTCGTCACACCAATTCGGAAAAAAGCTGTTTTGAGAAGTTTCGAGTAGACGGCCATTTTGTACATCGAAAAAAATATATATTTTTTCTAACAGCTTGATATTCATACTAAATAGATGTGTAATTAATTTTATCAGTGAATCACTTTTTTATACGAAAAAAATTGTTAAATTCGCACATGATTTTATACCCGTTACTGTGGCCTAACCTCTTAACCAAATATTGTACCTCAAGTGATAATAATTTAATATTTCATAAAAAAGATTTTTTTCTCGATTGAAATCAGACTAAAATGACGGTCTAAAACTTATGCGCGTGACATCCATATATGTATACCAGGTGTGTAGGTATGAAACCGGAATTTTTGTACAGAAAAAACACGTTTATTGTAATGATATGATACAAAGTATCATATCATTACCGTAGGTACATCCGCCAGTTGTTGTTGTGTTTGAGCGTCGTCTTCGTCCAACAAGGCTTGCAGGTCAGCGTCTTCAAACTTTTTCGGTGGTCTTCCACGTTCTTCGTTCCTCACGTCAAAATCGCCACTTTTGAACCGATTGAACCACTCGAAACACTGTGTTTTACCGAGAGCATGCTCACCAACCGCCTCCACAAGCATTCGATGCGATTCGGCTGCGGTTTTCTTCAGATGAAAACAGAAAAGTAGTGCTGTCGGCAAATCGTAATTTGTTGGCACAAAACTCGACATGTTTATCTCTAATAAACTAATGCTACTGAATGAAACCCGTGTTATTGTGAGTTGGAAATCTTTGTCGGATATCAATACAATAACAAGACACCGCTGACGTGATGTGTCGGTAACTGCATCGACATCTAGCGCCACCTATGGGCAAATTCCGGTTTCATACTTACACACCTGGTATATCGACGTATAGACGAGTTCGAGCAGTCTTTTATTCGCTTACACATACGTAAATGTATATAAAAAATAATTTATTTACATATAGTAAACGTTTTTGTTAGGCAAACCGGTGCAAACCTGCGGACCCGGAGGGTTCCAATCCCAGTCGCGTACATTTCGTCGTGAAATGTTTTTCTTCGGCATTTCGTGGCGAAATAAGACTAGTTCCACGACTCGATGGCGAACTTGATGACCGGCTGTTTTGATATGGGTTTTCCGCAGTTTCCCTATACCCATGACAGAAATGTCAAGATGAATATGATACAGAGGGTGAGTCGGCCACGGCCGCAGGGGGGGGGGGTGAAGAAAAAAGGAGTGTGGAAAAAATAGTCGAGGAAGGAAACAGTCACCATGGGGGAGAAAAAAGCTAACAAACGCGAACAGCGTGTACCTTAGGGAAAAAAAAACCTTTTTGTCAAGCTTGCTCCGGATCATGAACGACAATATATTATTTTTCCATAGAGTACAATTCGTCATTTAATTTAGCAGGTGAGAAATGATATATTTATATTTTTATATAGATAGTATATATATATGAGTTTTTACCCCATAAATTGAATTATGAATGCAACTGTAGGGAAAAATAAAATATTGTCGTCTTCGATGATCCGGAAAGAGTAAAACAAAGCTTTCCAGTTCAAACCTTTATATATATACTAGGTACGTAACTAAGTTCCCGGGTTTCACACATGGATGGCGCTAGCGACACATGTAGTCGGTGTCTTCATAGCTTGGACATCAGTTAAGGGTGGGGTAAAGTATTAAATTTTTTTTTCATTTTTTTTTTAACTTTTTAAATGAATGCATAATATATCAAGAATATTGTGTTAAAATTTCAAGTCGATCGGAGTAAAATTGACGAAGTTATGAGTATTTGAGCGTCTATTGCTCCATGCCGTTCTCTTCTCTTCTGCGTTTTTCAAACCGTTTTTCTGAGACTTGTCATATTTGAAGTCCGTGTGCACGATAACTTAAAATCTACTGGACCAATCGCTTTGAAATCTTGCACAGTACTTCTTCACATAATTCACCAGGTATTGTCGAGAGCTTTTTTTGTTTTTTTTAATAATTACTAATTTTTCAACAACAAATTAGCCGATTTTTTTTAGCGAAAATCGGGTTTTTGGCTCCCAAGTGCTAGGAAAAATCGAAAAATCGAAAAAAAATGCTCCCGTCATTACCTCGAGAAACATCTCCTTTAACAAATGCATTTTGATTTTTTTGTTTCAAATGATTCTGTTGCGAGTTATGGTGCACACCGCAAACCAACTTTTTGTCGAGGCGCCTCCGGGGTTTAATTTTCACTCGCTCAATTTTGAATATTTTGCAATGCAAATTTAGGAGAATGTTGTTCACATGTTACTTTATTATATGTAAATTTTTCAATAAACGAACACTATTCGTTACGCCAAAAAAAAACCTTAAAAACATGCCATTTTTCGCTGAATTAACTTTACCCCGCCGTTAAGAATGCCCAGTCGTAATATAAACAAATATCGCAACACGACGACCTTTTTTCTAACCTCGAAAATGTCAATGTTTGTGCCAAATAAACAGCATTTGCGGGAAGCATTGTTTTTCTGTTTCAACCTAAAAAAAACAGCAGCTGAAGCACGTTGGTAACTTGAGGAGGCCTACGGCGAACATATACCATCGAAAACAACGTGTGAAGATTGGTTCAAGCGGTTCAGAAGTGGCGATTTTGAGACTGGTGACAAGGAGCGCTCGGGAAGACCGCAAACATTTGCGGACGCCGATCTGCAAGCGTTATTGGATGAAGATGACACTCAAACAGAAGATCAACTTGCCGAGGCATTAAGGGGTTACTCCCACTTGCGATTTTGAAAAAAATCGATTTTTTTCATTGCATTTTTTTGAAGTATAAGTATCTGAGAATATGTCCTGAAAATGTCATGTCGATCCGAACAAAATTGACTGAGATATGAGCGTTGAAAGAGAAGAATCCGTTGTGTAAACGATCGGCTAATTGAAACTTTAAACGCGTTTTTCTCAAAATGGCATTTCTGAAGTCGGTGACCAAGATTACTCGAACACTAATGAACCGATCTTCTTGAAATGTTGCAGGCTTATTTAATACATAAAAATGTAGTCTCTAATCGTTCGATTTTTTTTTTCGAAAAAAAAATGCCCGTTTTATAGCCAAAAAACGGCCGTTTTTTTTCGTTAAAATCGAACCATTAACTTTGACTGTCCGCCATTTTGTGAAAAATGAATATTTTTTAAAATCCTTCGATTAAAGACTAGTTTATACTTATATTTGACTAAATCCATCCGCATTTTTTTTTTCAGATGATCCACTTCGCCGCAATGTTGGTCACCGCAAACCGTGTATATAAAAACATTATTTCATTGACGGCCATTTGCCACTAAACAATGTACCATTTTTCAATAAAAAAAATTACTGAAAGTTCTTCAAGATGTGTTCTTTAAGATGGTATATTGATCGATTAAAAAAGTTTTGTGGTTTTCTTTAAAAAAATTCATGAAAAAGGCCTTTTTTTGCGCTACAAGTGGGGGTAACGCGTTAAATGTGACTCGGCAATGTATTTCGAAAAGTTTGCATTCCATGGGAAGCATTCATAAGGAAGGAAAGTGGGTGCCGCATGAGTTGACTGAGAGACAAATAAAAAATTGAAGATCCACTTCCAAAATGTTGCTTTTGCGGCAGAGCAGAAAGCGTTTCCTGCATCGAATTGTTACTGGCGATGAAAAATGGATATATTTCGAGAATCCCAAACGCAGAAAATCGTGGCTTTCACGTGGCGAAGCGTCAACATCGACGGCACGGCCAAACCGCTTCGGGGAAAAAGACATTGCTCTGCGTATGGTGGAACGAGAAAGGAAACGTGTACTATGAGCTGCTGAAACCGGGCGAAACTGTCAATGGGCATCGCTACCGACAACAACTAATCAATTTGAACCACGCATTGCTCGAAAAACGGTCAGAGTGGGACACGAGACACGAACGTGTGATATTGCAGCACGACAACGCTCCGTGTCATCGCAGTTCCATCGTCCAGGACACCATAAAAACACTGAAATGGGATCTGCTACCGCACTCGCCGTATTCGCCAGTCATGATGCAGTACAAAACTGGTTGGACGAATGGTTTCAGTCCAAAGACGCGTCTTGTCATCGTCGCGGTATTTATGTATTGACAGAGAGATGGCAAAAATGTGTAAATAACGATTTTTTGTATTTCTCTTGACATGTTCGATTTTTTATTGGTAAAAAAAACCCGGAAACTTACTTGCACACGTAGTATATTTATAGCATATATATATATATATATATATATATATGCAAACACACATACATGTGTATGTACGAAACCGTGTAAAACTCGCACGGTTAACTCTTCCCTTGTCCAGTAATAAAATCGAGATATGGTAGTACTAGCGTATACACCGGTAGGTAAGTACTTTACGTACGTTTATTCTTCACCATGCAGATGTGTGTGTGTGTGTTTGTGTGTGTGGGTGTGTGTGTGTGTGTGTGTGTGTGTGTGTGTGTGTGTGTGTGTGTGTGTGTGTGTGTGTGTGTGCGTGCGTGCGTGCGTGCGTCTGTGTGAGTTTGTGTAATGAATACTCCTATATGTTCCGTTATCCATGTATCTAGGTGTATACGTGCGCGAAACATCACCCTGCTTTTTGTTGCTTAGGTGCCATGGGAAGCTTGAAAATCGTAACTCTTGCGATGTGTCGCGAGGGAAAGAAGATCATTTATACATTTCTCTCTCTCTCTCTCTCTCTCTCTCTCTCTCTCTCTCTCTCTCTCTCTCTTTCTCTCTCAGTCTCTCGCTCTCTCTCTTTTTCTCTCTTTCAGCCATTACTTTTCACGTTCCTCTCGCATCGCACATCGAGACCAAAGCGCGGTAAGAGTGACGCCGCGATCGGGTTGACCCTCCCGCAGGTATATCGAAAGCTCACATACCATTATTCGCATGTGTCACCTCCCGTGTCTGTACGGTCGTCACGAGTGATCGTGTACATGGACATTACTATATATATATATATATATATATATATATATATATATATATATGCATGTATAAACACACATACATACAGATATTCTCGATACACATATAAAACGAGGGGAAAAGAGACAAAGCAACGGCCAGGAGCTGAACAGGCTTTTTTTAAATTTCAACAAATGGACCTATCGAAAAACTGCCTGCGATATCGACTGGGCCCCTTTGCAGCATAGGATAAAACGTTTACGTACACCTGAAAGTAAATATATATAGATAAATGTGTGTGTGTGTGTGTGTGTGTGTGTGTGTGTGTGTGTGTGTGTGTGTGTGTGTGTGTGTGTGTGTGTGTGTGTGTGTGTGTGTGTGTGTGTGTGTGTGTGTGTGTGTGTGTGTGTGTGTGTGTGTGTGTGTGTGTGTGTGTGTGTGTGTGTGTGTGTGTGTGTGTGTGTGTGTGTGTGTGTGTGTGTGTGTGTGCAAGACCAAAATATCCGATCGTCAGGTGGAAAGGACTTTTTATAGTTTTTATAAGTATGGTTTTACGTCTTCGCGAAAGGCGGTGTGCAGTTTCGCACCTAAGGATCCACCTTGAGGGCGCGCGATCACGAATGCGCACACACACACAAACAAGTGCGCACGCATGCACACGAGGACACACACACACGCACCTATACATATTAGGATCCTGCAAGAAAAATTAACATTGTTACTTCTTCATATTGGAAGAAGTTACTTCAATATAACTGATAAACCAATATTCCTGCAACGCGAGCTCTAGAACCTGAGAAGGTGATGCAAGCCTTTTTCGTTATCACATATCATATTTTTGTTTAAGTTCGAAGTTTAGTTCGATAATAAGTAATCGAGTAATAAGTTTAGTTCGAAAAATATGATTAAAAATGGTACCTCGTGATCGACGCCATTGGCAATCCCGAAAACTTAAATATGAGTGTGTATGTCTATAAATATTTATTTATTTACGGTGCGCGAGAGTTTTAAAACAGGGTACTGCGCGCATAATCTCCACAATTGCGTGAGTTAGTTATTGACTCTTCTTCATTTTTCACGACAATAACTCAGATCTTTGACGACAACCACCGGAACAGCGCAACGAAGCTTTATCAGAAAAAGTTCGCGAACACGCAGTTTGCGACAATTGAATGTCGCGATAGCGGGGAAAAAGAAGAAAAGAACACGTGGAATGACGAAATTCAACGGGGGGACACGACGATCGGTTGAACCGGCCGGAGCGAACGATCGCAATCGTAAGTGTATTCGTATAAAGATTATTTCAAGGACCGTCCCGCCACAGAAATCAACGATCCGTTGGTATACAAATTTTAGAATCGTTCTCGAAATAGCCGGATGGGCTGGCAGCCAACTTTACGTGAATGCAGTGGCTTCAAAAAAAAAAAAAATATATATATATATATATATATATATATATATATATATATATATATATATATAGATGAGTGTGTGAGTGTGTGGGTGTGTTGGTTCAACTCGTAAAAAGTGTCCATAAAACTGTCGCAATCGCAAGAGCGTACAGAGAGGAAATAACGTTCACCGAATGGGAATGCGTTTGTGAGCGACACGTGAGGCTGAGTGCAAGGGAGGCACGTTCCGGTTCCAGCTCGCGGCAACGAACGGATATATATCGTCCGGCAAGCATTGTCGCTGCATTTCGCGGGAGAACTAAACGAAGCCGCTGATCGTCTGTGTGTGTGTGTGTGTGTGTGTGTGTGTGTGTGTGTGTGTGTGTGTGTGTGTGTGTGTGTGTGTGTGTGCGTGCGCGTGCGGGTGTGCGTGTGCGTGTGTGTGTGCGTGTGTGTGTGTGTGTATGCGTGTGTGCGTGTGTGTGTGGAATGGAATGGAATGGAATATGGAATGGAATATGGAATGGAATGGAATATGGAATGGAATGGAATATGGAATGGAATGGAATATGGAATGGAATGGGATATGGAATGGAATGGAATATGGAATGGAATGGAATATGGAATGGAATGGAATATGGAATGGAATGGAATAAGGAATGGAATGGAATATGGAATGGAATGGAATATGGAATGGAATGGAATATGGAATGGAATGGAATATGGAATGGAATGGAATATGGAATGGAATGGAATATGGAATGGAATGGAATATGGAATGGAATGGAATATGGAATGGTATGGAATATGGAATGGAATGAAATATGGAATGGAATGGAATATGGAATGGAATGGAATATGGAATGGAATGGAATATGGAATGGAATGGAATATGGAATGGAATGGAATATGGAATGGAATGGAATATGGAATGGAATGGAATATGGAATGGAATGGAATATGGAATGGAATGGAATATGGAATGGAATGGAATGGAATGGAATATGGAATGGAATGGAATGGAATATGGAATGGAATGGAATATGGAATGGAATGGAATATGGAATGGAATGGAATATGGAATGGAATGGAATATGGAATGGAATGGAATATGGAATGGAATGGAATATGGAATGGAATGGAATATGGAATGGAATGGAATATGGAATGGAATGGAATATGGAATGGAATGGAATATGGAATGGAATGGAATATGGAATGGAATGGAATATGGAATGGAATGGAATATGGAATGGAATGGAATGGAATATGGAATGGAATGGAATATGGAATGGAATGGAATATGGAATGGAATGGAATATGGAATGGAATGGAATATGGAATGGAATGGAATATGGAATGGAATGGAATATGGAATGGAATGGAATATGGAATGGAATGGAATATGGAATGGAATGGAATATGGAATGGAATGGAATGGAATATGGAATGGAATGGAATATGGAATGGACTGGAATGGAATGGAATATGGAATGGAATGGAATATGGAATGGAATGGAATATGGAATGGAATGGAATATGGAATGGAATGGAATATGGAATGGAATGGAATATGGAATGGAATGGAATATGGAATGGAATGGAATATGGAATGGAATGGAATGGAATATGGAATGGAATGGAATATGGAATGGAATGGAATATGGAATGGAATGGAATATGAAATGGAATGGAATGGAATGGAATATGGAATGGAATGGAATATGGAATGGAATGGAATGGAATATGGAATGGAATGGAATGGAATATGGAGTGGAATGGAATATGGTATGGAATGGAATATGGAATGGAATGGAATATGGAATGGAATGGAATATGAAATAGAATGGAATGGAATCTGGAATGGAATGGAATATGGAATGGAATATTACACCTGATTTAGGTTGAAAATTACTGCTCTGATCAAGTATTGAGTATGATAAACTTTTTAATGTTCGAAGGGGCATGTTAAGGGGTTAGGCCACTCTACAGGCCGAAAAATAGGCTCATTTGGGATTTGTTTTGCAAAAACTACAAAATGCATCGAGATTACAAAAAAGGGTGTTTATCATACATTTCAGTGACGGTATACAATAATTTTTTTGAAGCGTTTTATTTTACAATGGTGGCTGTGCAGCGTTTATCTCAAAACTGCATTTTTTAATTCACCCGGAAACATAAATCCGACAATTTTTAACCGATTCACTTAAAATGTTGAATATATCTTGAAAAATACATTGTCTATTGAAGTACGTAGGATTTTTTTTATATTAGACAGTTTGTTATATAACATTTGTTATTAACAATTATCTGACGATTTTTTAGGACATTTTTTTCACTTTCCAGAAATTTGCCTAAAAAATCGTCAGATAATTGTCAATAACGAATTAACTATGCATTTAAAAAAAGTGGAGGTGACCTTCACAGCGCCTTCACCGAAATAAAAAAAATTAGTCGCATTTGATGGCCCCCTTCACAACGTACGACTTTTGTCTGGAACATTTTTTTGTGACGTCGATAATTATCGAGTTATTTCGGGTGGCAGAAGTAAAAAGGACACCCTGTATATAGACGATTTGTTTAGTACACATATACACATACATTGGATTGCACACGTGTAAAGGGCTCGAACCGGTGCATCCCGAACAAACCTGGAAGAGTCTGGCTACGTGTGAGACTTTTATTTGCATTTGTCCAATCCCAGACTCTCTGCGTATGAAACTGACGAAAAGAGAGGGTGTAAAAATGAGTGGGTACGAGGGAGAAAGGGAGAGATAGATCAGGGGTTAACTAAATCGTAAGACCAATCAGGCATTTTTTACATCGAACGTTTTTGGGAAAGCTTGTTTTCCAAGATAATTAATATTATTGTATATTACCGATTATTATTATTGTACGATTAAAATTGCGCAATATTATGTGAAATTGTTAATATCGTATTACAATGTAAAATGTGCAATTGTCAATAGCGTTGTGCGATAAAGATTATTTAATATAATTCATAATTATTAATGTTGCTATATTTAGTAATCATCACATAATTGATATTTCTCAATGGTGTTGTTAACATTTCGATTTTAGTTCACATGATTAACATTTATTGATGATTTTATCAATAAGATGTAATGTACGATATAAACATGATTATTAATGTTATTATGTTACGGAATTTTCGTACACCTGGTATTTATTATTCACTTAATTAATGAGACGCAAAATAAGATTATGCAATTATTGATATAACTATATTAGGCAATTTGTAGACAATTAATGTTTATTAATGATTTTATTACTAAAATGCAATCCAAGATATTTAAAAATTAATATTTTTAAGTCATTACACATATTTAGTGTAATGTATGACCATTTGTATTAATGTTCATAAAATTAATACTAATTCACCCTAATCGCAATATTATTCGCTCGAGCTGAATTGTTGCCAAATTGTTCAATGAAACGAGCCTCGAAGCGAGATTAACGTTATATATTTCGCGTCGGCGTTAAATTTTCGTTTGAGCGCGCGATAAGCGGCGAACTTCACGGTTGAAACGAACGTACCGTCGGATTTCACGGACCAGACGGGTATCGACGGATTTTCACGTCATCGACGGGATATATCGGAGCGGAGTGCGTATATCACGTACGCCCCCAAAAGGGGTGTAACTCTACGATCCGGGATTTGAGCCTTGTTCGCCGTCTAATGTGGGATGCAAAGCCGATTAATGATGTAAGCGTTAATTAGGGCTCGGGAAAATCACCGATGGCGAATGTACCCGCGGAATTCGAACCCGCGCCCGACTAAGGCTTGCGTAAATCTTTCGGAATTGACGGCCGATCTCTTGGATTTGTGCGCTTACTGGAGAACATTGAATGGTAAGGGGACATGACAAATCAAAAGAGAAACGGGAACGTATTGCGAGGATAAACAAATGCAACTGTGCAGTGAACGTTGATATTCCTATGTGGTAAATTTTAGGGGAGGAGATCCCTTTGGCCGCAAAAAAAAATTTCCGAATTTCATGATTTTTTTTAAAGAAAGATTTCTTCATCATTTTTGGGACTCAGGGTATGCTTTATAACTACTGTTAGCTGTTACGTGGTATTTACTGTTTTTTTTTTTATTAATCTCTAGAAATGGTAGACATAGTAGAAATAGTTTTAATCTAGAAATGGTCGAAATCTCTGGAATTGGTACAGTCTTCTAAACGGGTGGCGGCGGATGTTGTCAGACGGCGTGACACGTAGCGTTGAGGGGATTATTTTGAAAAAAAACCAGCACAGATTTTCTTTCCATTAACATCCATACGCAGAGTATGAACCAAGAAACAGTGAGAAATGTTGAAAATCGATGGAACGGTACGCTGCGAAACAAAAAGATAGAATTTTCCGGAAAAAAACTCTACTCCATTTTGCAATAAAAAATACGTTTTCTTCTTTAATTTTCCGAAACATTTCGGGTCATGTTTTAGACAACAAGATTAGAAAGAATTATACCAAATTTCATCAGAAATAGTCGATTAGTTTTTACGAGATGGGTTTTTACGATTAGTTTTTATTCAACGCGACTTGGTGTGAGATGACTTCACTTTCTGTGAGATGCAAAACGGAAATCAATATTTCACCCGCTTCCCGAATACTTGGAGCGCTGAAGTTTTGCAAACATGCATCTAAGAGGTGACAATGCATGATTCGACTAAAAAAATCATAGTAGGCTTTCTGTTAAATGCAAAATTGAAAATCGACATTTCACCCACTTCCCGACGACTTAGAGCTCTGAAATTTTGCATACATGCATCTACGAGGTGACAATGCATGATTCAACAACAACAACAAAAATTACTTGACTTTCTGTGAGATGGAAAACGACAAGTCGATATTTCACCTACTTTCCGACTACTTAGAACTCTGAAATTTCGTAAAAATGCATCTAAGAGGTGACAATGCATGTTTCAACTAAAAAAATACTTTCTGTGAGACGCAAAACGGAAAATCGACAGCTCTAAAATTTTGCAAACATGCATCTGGGAGGTGACAATGCATGATTCGCCTAAAAAAATAAAAATTACTTGACTTTAGTGAGATGCAAAATGAGAAATCGATATTTCACCCACTTCCCGACTACTTAGAGCTCTGAAATTTCGCAAAAATGCGTCAAAGAGGTGACACTGCATCATTCAACGGACAAAAAGACTTTATGTGAGATGCAAAACGGAAAATCGACATTCTACCCACTTCCCGACTAATTCGAGCTCTGAAATTTCGCAAACATGCATCTGAGAGGTGACAATGCATGATGCGGCCAAAAAAAAATTACTTGACTTTCTGTGAGATGCAAAACGAGAAATCGATATTTCACCTACTTCCCGACTACTTACAGCTCTGAAATCTCGAAAAAATGCATCTAAGAGGTGACAATGCATGATTCAACTAAAAAAATACTTTCTGTGAGATTCAAAACGGAAAATCGATATTTCGCCCACTTCCCGACTACTTAGAGCTCTGAAATTTCGCAAAATGCATCTAAGAGGTGACACTCCATAATTCAACTAAAAAAAACGACTTTCTGTAAGATGTAAAACGGAAAATCGACATTTTACCCACTTCCCGACTACTTAGAGCTCTGAAATTTTGCAAACATGCATCTAAGAGGTGACAATGCATGATTTGTCTAAAAAAATAAAAATTACTTGACTTTCTGTGAGATGCAAAACGAGAAATCGAAATTTCACCTACTTCCTGACTACTTAGAGCTCTGAAATTTCGCAAAAATGCGTTTAAGAGGTGACACTGCATGATTCAACTGAAAAAAAGACTTTCTGTGAGATGCAAAACGGAAAGTCGACATCTCACCTATTTCCCCACTACTTAGAGCTCTGAAATTTTGCATACATGCATCTAAGAGATGACAATGCATGATTCAACTAAAATAAAATAAAAAATTACTTGACTTTCTGCGAGATGCAGAACGGAAAATTGATATTTCACCCACTTCCCGACTACTTAGAGCCCCGAAATTTCGCAAACATGCATCTAAGAGGTGACAATGCATCATTCGACTTGAAAAAGAAAATGACTTGACTTTCTGTGAGATGCAAAACGGAAAATCGACATTTCACTCACTCTCCGACTACTTAGAGCTCTGAAATTTTGCAGACATGCATCTAAGAGGTGACAATGCATGACTCTACCAAAAAAAAGGAAATGATAGAAGACTTCCTGTGGGATCTAAAACGGAAAATCGATATTTCTCCCAATTTCCGCCTAATTAGAGCTCTGCAATTTCGCAATCATGCATCTAAGAGGTGACAATGCATGATACGACTAAAAAAGGAAATAATAGAAGACTTTCTGTGAGATGTAAAACGGAAAATCGACAGTTCACCTACTAAATTCGACCAAATTCGACTAAATTTAATTCGACGATTCGACTGAAAAACAATAAAAATTACTTGACTTTCTGTGATAGTTCACCCTTTTCCCGACTACTTAGAGCTTCGAAATTGCGCAAACATGCATCTAAGAGGTAACAATGCATCATTCGACTTGAAAAAGAAAATGACTTGACGTTCTGTGAAATGCAAAACGGAAAATCGATATTTCACCCTCTTCCCGACTACTTAGAGCTCTGAAATTTCGCAAAAATGCATTTAAGAGGTGACAATACATGATTCAACATTGAAAAAAAATTGGATTGCAAAAATTAAACAGCCAAGCGACCTTGCGATAATGAAGCGTGAGCAGAAATGAACAGAATGAGAAACATTGAATAGAGCTAAACTACATGGAAAGTGCATCAGAAAATATGAATTGACTGTAAGTGCTCTCGGATTGCAAAATCGTTCAAAGGGTACAATAGGTCAAGTAGGTTACAGGTTAAGGTCCAACAGGTGGTGAGCCAACATCTAGAATAGATGGCACCTATCACAGTTCTTCCGGATTTCAGCTGACAATCAACGCAGAATAACTCCGGTTCGTTTGGAATTTTAATCTTTCTTTGCAAACATTTCAGAGCTGTAGTAAAATCAATTAAGGACTAAAAAGTATAAAATAATTTATATGTCAATTTTTTGTTCGTTAACAAGCTTTTATTCAATATACTAAATAAAAAGAGGAAAATATTTGTTTCTACCAAGTCACCTATATGTGAGTATAAACAAAAGCTTGGGGCGCTCAAAATTTAGACATTTAATCTTTAATTTACATAAACCCGTTAACATATCAACTGTATTTGATTTACTGTAAAACAACCTTAGATTTCTTAAATGAAAATCCTGAAACTGCGTACAAATGTATAATGATAATTTCTCCAATTACTATTCTCTAATTGTGCCAAATTAAATACGGTTAATGAAACTGAATTGATCAAATTTATTAAACTTTTAAATAGTTGAGCGCCCCGCCTTTTGATTATAGTCACATGAAGATGACTTGGTAAAAAAAAAATACTTTCTCCTTTGTAGTAAACTAAATAAATGCTTGTTAAAAAACATCTACATATAAATTATTTAGCTATACGTCACACCAGTTTTGACCATGCAGTTTATGAGACCGTGCCATTACATCGCTATTTATAGAGATTATTTTTGAAAAATTCTATGTTCCAGCCAAAAGTAGTAATAAAATAGCCTAAAATCTCAAAAATGGTGAAGTAATCTTTCCTTTAAAAAAAATCACGAATGTCAGCAAATTTTTTTTTTCGCCCCAAGGTATCTACCCTCTTAAGCCCCAACCGGCAACATAAGCTTATCCAAAGCCTGAAAATCCGACTGCAGAAGCGTAGGGCCCAAACCACAGATTGATTTTCAGTATTTTTTTCTGACGTGATTTTCGGCATGACGAGGTCTGCATTTTACACAAAGTTAATACATAGTCTTGCCCAGTTTGGGTTTTTTTTCGTTGACAAATATCGTTAAACAATCGAGTTATTATTACATAAACGAAAGTACCACTGTTGCTGGATGGCTGATCGGTGTAGGTATTTTTGGCGAATAGAGTCATCTGAAATGAAAAATAGACAAATATACTTTTACAACAATAAGTACTTTCGTATGACCGGATACTTTTTCGATGTTTTGATAGTTACTAAAATGACTAGCTATAGAAAAAACAAGTTCGTTTTTCATTTACTCTCGAATGAAACAAAAAAAAACCGATGGAAGTTTGCACTGATCCTACTTGCGTCACTGCTGACAAAACGAGCAAAAACATCCCTATAAGCTGCAGAGCACAACGAAAGTATCGCGGTGGTTGCGCAACGCGTATCGCACGGGTTTATGACGCAATCCGACGACACAACCGGCGTTGTCCCCTTCTTTGTGCGCAATTAAAAAAAAAAAAAAAAAAACGTCAAGTGGACACACAGGAATGAACAGAAGCGGGGAAGAGGGAGATAGAGTCATGCGACATGGCGATCTTTCGTGATCGTCGTCCCATGTAGCTTTTTACAACAGCCATTATTATGATTTCGTATCCATAAAAAAACGCACCCAATTACGATCGCGATTAACGAGAGCGGAAGTGAATACAAAAAGATAGGACAATATTTTAATGTTTAATTAGGAAGGCTTTTTAATTATAGAGAAGGTCATTCCTAAAAGTTGAAGCTCGATGAAATTTTGATGAGGTTTTTGACAATCTATAAATTGAAAATGTCAGTGTCGTCGACAGTGTCCATTAGGTCGAAATGAATTGATAAAAGAGATACCGTTAGGCGAGGAATCAAATGGATAATTTTGATGATTTTTTTTTAGTAAAGTTTTCTTTTCCTTTTTTGTGACTTAGGGTATGTTTAATTATATTAAAACTAGTGTTATGTTAAAAAAGTGGGTTAAAACTAATCGACTGATTTTTATGAAATTTCGTATAAATCTGTCTAACCTTATTGTCCAAAAGATGACGTGAAATATTTTTGAAAATTGAAAAAAAGTATTTTTAGATTGCAAAATGTAACCATTATTTCGGAAAATTCAATCTTTTTGTTTCAAAGCGCACCATTTCGTCCGTTTGACAGTGTTAATGGAAGCAAATTCTTCTTTGGTTTTTTTTTTCAAATCAAGCCGCGATCCGTTTAGAAGACCATGCCATTCCTCCCCATTTTCAAACATTAATAAAAACAATACCATATAGCAGCCAAAAGTAGTAATAAAACATACCCGAAGTGTCAAAAAATGGTGAAGGAATCTTCCCGTTAAAAAAAATCATGAAAACGGGCAGTTTTTTCCTCGCCTAAAGGTACCTCCCCCGTAAAAGGTCTGCATGAGCTTGAGCCCTAAAAAAGGGTCGGTTTTCAATATTAAAAAAATTAGAGTATTTGGATAACGAGGTCGGTATTTTACATACAATTAATACATAGTCTTTCCAACATTGAGTTTTTATTGAAGAATATTCAGGGACAATCAAGTTATTATTATTTGAACAAAGTGCAGCCGGTACTGAATGGCCGATCGGTGTAGGTGATTTTGGCTTCTAGGGTCGTGTAAGATAAAAAATTAAAACCGTACTTTTAGTGTGATAATAAAAATTTCGCACGACCCGATATTTTTTAGAAATTTTGAAAATTACAAATATGGCAGGTGTGTCGACAAAAGTTTAATTTCCGACAAAGAAAAACAACGTCATTAATTTGTTATCAAGAAATGGATGTGTGAAAAATCATCCAGTCATACGATAAAAAATGTTATGCGGTATGCTCTGTCCGAATTTTAAGAGAAACAGACGAATAGCTGCAAAAGGAAAAAAATCGAAACAGGAAGAAAAAAAATTACCCAAAAAACGAATAATCACAAGCGAATAGACGTGTTACGAGTGTACTTGATCAATTAATTATTCACCCTCCCGTGCGCATTTATCAGCTCCAATAAAGTTGAGGCACCTGCCGCCTCCAATATGAAAAAAAAAATCGAACCGGATTGTTCCTTGCTGTAGCATCCCCTAGAATATTATTCCAAATAGCAGTGATCAATTATTCTTCTCCTCAATCAGCTTCGGTTTCTCCGTAGGTGCTCCCGTTTGAGATGAAAAATGATCAGATCGAATTGAAAAGAAAAATTGAGAAAAAAAACGCTGAACGAAGAAGTAAACGGACAGTTAAGAGGGAAGAAGTAGCGAGGAACTTCACGAAGTTAAGGGCGCGAGCAACTTCACAAAGTTGAGGGCGAGTGCAACGATTAGACGAAACGTTGACAGAAATCTCGTGAGTCTTGCCGCTTTCGTGAAGAGTACCGTGGACCAGCTAAATTCGATGAATGTTCTTTCCTCTTATCTTCATATATATATATACTCATATGCAGGGTGTCCCGTTCAAGTAGGCACAATGAAATATCTCGAGTGGGATGCACTTTGGGAAAAAATGTTTTCTACAAAAGTTTCACAGTTTGAAGGCACAAAACTAATGCTCTTCGATATTTTTTTATTTGGTGGCAATTTTCGGGGCCGGGTTGAAATTCCAAACCTTTGAATGATCAGAATGCTCGAAACTCCGAAAGAATTTTACACGAAAGACCAAAATTCCGAAAATCTGAACACCGTCAAAATAATTCGGCTATGGAGGTTTTTGAAGTTTCAAAATTTTCAATAAATCGACGAAATATTTCAAGATTTTTCTATTATTACCAAGTGCTTTTACGTCAATTTTGAAATTTGTCCAGACAATGTTATATGTTCTATATCATTTACAGTCAACTGTGTAGACTTTCGCTGGCATGATCTTGACGAAACTTGTAACTTCGGAACATTAAAATTAGGAATATTAAACCGTCGCAGTTCGAAATTTCAACCCGGTCCCGATCATACCAGTGAAAGTCTACACAGTTGGCTGTAAATTATGTAGAACGTAGAACATTGTCTAGACAAATTAAAAAATTGACGTAAAATCCCTTCTTAATAAGAATAAAATCTTGAAATAATTCGTCGATTTATTAAAAAAAAATTTACTTTTAAAACTTCCACAGCAGAATTATTGTGACGGTGTTAATATTTTCGGAGTTTTGATCTTTCGTGTAAAATTCTATCGGATTTTTGAGTGTTCCGATCATTCAAAGTTCAGAATTTCAACCCGGCCCCATCTTGAATTTCAGAACCTTAAAATTTGGAATTTTAAACATTCGGAACATTCAATATTCGGAATTTCATCCCGGCCCCCATTTTCAAGATCTTTTCAAGGTCAACTATAGTTATTTAAACGAGAACCGATATTTTTTATTTCACAATCATCATTCCACAACGAAATAGGTAACTTTCGTCTGGAACTTTTTTCTTCGGACTTCAATATTCACTGAAATATTTTCTTCTAATTTTTTCAACTTATATTTGGTCAAACATACAAAAAATCTAAAAAAATTGAAGTAAAGCTGAAAAGAGCTTGAGACCAAATTTACCTACTTTGTCACGCAAAACATGATTGCGACATAAAAACCCCCGGTTCCCATTTTAATAAAAACTCAAGTTGACCTTGAGATAACCTTGAAACTTGTCACCAAAGAAAAAAACTATCAACGCCATGATTTTTCTTGCTCAAACCCGTGAGACTTGGGTAAGAAACATTTTTTTCCCAAAATGCATCCCGCTCGAGATATTCCTTGCGGCAAATTAAGCGGTACACCCTGTATACGCGTGGGCGCACACACACACATTGTTTTCGCCCTTGCGAGAGACCAGGAGGACGAATAAAAGAACAGAAGGCTGTCGCGTCGCGCGCTTCCTTTTCGAGCCAATAAAAGCGTTGTACGTGAGTCGAGTACCGAGAGGCGCCACAGAGTCGACGCTCACGGAAGAGGAGGAACGCGCAGCCACGCTTCCTCGATATGTTTACCGGGCAAAAGCTCCTCCGCACGTTTTTAATATAACTATATCCGCGAGCTTTGCGCCGCGCAAGGGATGACGACGAGGAGGCTAGAAGAAAAGAGAGAGGGAACACACAAAAGGTAGCGAGAGAGAGGGAGAGGGAGAGAGAGAGAGAGGGGGGGGAGGGAGGGAGAGAGAGGGAGGGGGGAGGGAGGGAGAGAGAGAGAGAGAGAGAGAGAGAGAGAGAGAGAGAGAGAGAGAGAGAGAGAGAGAGAGAGAGAGAGAGAGAGAGAGAGAGAGAGAGAGAGAGAGAGAGAGAGAGAGAGGGGGAGGGAGGGGGGAGGGAGGGAGAGAGAGAGAGAGAGAGAGAGAGAGAGAAATAAGGCACAGAGTAAAAGAGAAGGAGGAAAGATAAATACGAAAAGAAAAGGATCCCCTTGAGCGTGGCATGCACTAACAGGGGTAAAAGCACTTGCTTTTTTTCACTCATCTAAGTCCTCCACCTCTCTCCCTCTCGCTCTTCTCGTCCTTTATCTCCTCCAGCTGTTCCGAGCGTTTTATTTTCCCCTCCGCTTCCCCATGGCATTTCTCACAAGGCGCGCTCACGATCACCTCATAGGGGTAGTTTTCTGGTTGCGGAATCTGCTCGCCAACCCTGTGCTCCCCACCCTCAACTTCGCCTGTGCAATCGTGTACCAGTAGCAGCCGAAAACGCGCGCATTCCTGAACACACGGAGCCAAGCACCCTCGGCTTATCGGCCTTATCAATTGTACCTGAGTTTTCTCGATCCAGATCCCGTTTGACCCTAGAATGCGGAGCAGGTTTGGGATTCCAGTCCCGGTAAATTCTGAACGGAAGATCGGGATCTTCTTCGGGGAAGGACGCCGGGAAAATGCTAAAAATGCATTTGAGACCGCTTTTGTGGATTTTTGATGAAAATTGAGAATTTCGGGAGAAAGTAATCGTGAATTTGTGCTGAAGGAGTGGAATAGGACATGGAAAAAGAATGTTCGCGTTTGGGCCTAAAAAAGTAGGCTCACTTAATCGGCGATCGTTTTTTTTCAATTCGAATTTGAAGTTCTAGTACGAGTTTATTTTCTACGTTATCGTTTACCCTTTAAATTGCCGCTTCGTTGATTGAGCTGTGAGCATTTTTCGATTTTTCGGAGAATTTCAAAGAGGGACCATCGATTTTTGCGAATTTTTCCATACGTACCCCTTTGCCTCCTTTTAGGCAATTTTTGAAGAGAACTTTGCGGGGAAAAAACTAATTGAGATGGCGGGATGAATCCAACAGCATTCTCTAAGTCTGTCAAAATCCTCTTTTAACCCCCCCCTTCATAAGCCTCTGTAACTTAAATAGAACCGACGCTACGGCTGTTTGAAATTTCGCCACTGCGGCAATCCTGGAAAAGTAGTCGGGAGAGTTGAAAAAAATTCGTTCCACTTTTATTATTTTTTAAGAGCTCATCCAATGGAAAAGCTTAAAATTATGCTGGGAAAATTCGAAAAATACGTTTATAAACACTTTTGACGATGTTTAATAAAAATTGAGGATTCCGGTGGAAATTAATGGTGAATTTTTATTCAGGACGTAAAAATAGTCAACATGGAGACCTGGAAAAAAAACATTAAAAAATATCTACTTGCGAATGGGGTGGTCCTCCATTTTCTCGATGCCACATGACGGCGGCAGCTGGGTGGGAGGATGTCGAGAGTCTTCCATAGTGATCTGGGTTCGTTTGGCTCTTCCGGGTTTTCTTTTGTTTCGGCGAGGTTGTTGGAGGTTGTTTGTAATATGCCGGAGGTAAGACAAGAGCCTAAGAATGAATTTGTTTGGGTATCGGTACCTGGAGGCTGCAAAGATTCCGAAGCAAAGTCACGAGGATGGGTTTGTTTGACTTTAGATACCGCAAGCTTGCAACGATACCCAAGAAAAAACAAGAACAGGAGAATGGTTTTGTTTGGGTTCAGGTAGCGTGTACTTGCAAACACATCACTGGAAAAACAAGGCCAGGCGAATGGGTTGCTTTGGGTTTAGATATTGCGAGCTTGCAGCGGTTCTGGATGAAAACAAGGACAGGAGAATGGGAGAACGGGGAAGAGAAGCCCAGGAGGCTAAAAGGTGGATGATAACTCTGGGGCACGAGGTCATGACGCGGCGCGTGCACCGAGAGAAAAGCCCATGGTATTTACAACAAACGCCCGTGGTAAAAGCGAGACTGGTAAAATTCGTTGTGGTTTATTGACACCGCAATCATAATATGGTTAACACGACGATAAGAAAAAAGTATACCTAAACATGCAATTTGGGTGGCGTGTTTGACTACTTATTATCCTCGAAACGATTATTCACCATTGTTAAAGGCTTGACAATATAGATATGGTTAATTTAGTGCTACAACAAAAGCGGCGTACCAATACTAATGTTGTATACTGTACGTTGAGTTTTGTTCAGTCAAAATTCTACGATTGTTTTCAAGTTTGTACAATTCATATGGTTAACATTAACATTTTTCGAGTATCATTTGTTAGAAGACCTTATGAAAAGTAATTATTCGAGACAAAAATTATAGCAAAGTTTATTTATGAAGAAGACGTAAATCATTTGCAGTTCGAGCAGCCGCAACGTAATAGTTTTCATAACTGTGCATGTCTTACAAACTGTTACATAGTATGTTTGTTGCGTTGCAAAAATAGGATATCAGTTCAACGCTTCTTGTAGTTTGCCTTCTGTTCTTCTAGGACGTTACTATGCATTTAGCAGGTCGTATATAATATTGTCGAAATCACTATTATGTGGTACAAAACCTTTGCGAGGCGCCAAAAATTCATTTAAACAGTGACTTAAATAATCAAAAAGAGCTGTTCAAAATTTTATCTAAATCGCAGTTAACAGCTGTTCGGACGAGCAGCAGGAATTATTTTTGTCTCTTATGCCATATCTGTGCTCAAGATGCCAAAAGTACTCGGTGGCATAGTGACAACGTGCGTTGGATAGGCGGAAGGTAGGCAGTTAGGTTCTAGGTTCAATTCCAATTAGGCGAAATATTTTCTTTGATATAAATAATTACAGGTCAGGGAATGGCAAATTACAATAAAAAATCGTCGAGCTAGAACCCTCAGTTGCGTATTTTATTTTATTTTGGATTTATGAAATATTCTATGCATTGAGTAGACGGGCATTGATGCCTTGTACCAACACTTACTATAAACATCGCCGCAAATCACAGGCAACATTTATAATCAAGGCATATATATATTTGAGTTCACTACAAGAATCTTAGGGAAGTAAATCAGGAAATATCCATTTTATGAAAACCTACTATTTTATATAGCATTGGAAAAATAAACGGCTGCGTGACATCTGAACCGATGACAAAATATCCGCGAAAAAATATCCTTATGACAAAACATCCGCGAGACAAAATCCTACATCTCGTCCACAACATCAACGGGGTCACACACCCCACAAACACCTTTGTGGGGTGTGTGAGAAAGTGGGGTGGGGGCATAATACGAATGTCTTCATTGAACCCAAACAGACAAAACCAAAACAAACAAACAAATCCAAACAAACCCAAACATATCCGTCACATATCAATAATTTCTTCATTGAACCCAAACAAACAAACCCAAAGATATCCGTCACATATTAATAATTTTCCTGCTTTTTATGATGGAATACATTTCAACGGCATGACTGTACCCTTGACATAGAATAAATTTCAACAGCATGACTGTACACTTTAAACTGTATATAATATCGGCAGATATTGTGTCGTCGGATATTTTGTCGAGGATATTTTATCGTCCGGTCAAAACGCGTGTTACCAAATAAGCGTACATTCGCAAGATTGGTGGTTGCGGTAATTGTGCAACTGCTAAAATATCAATAAGCAGTACTAGTCTTCTGGCAGTAACTATGGCTGTAAAATTGTATTGTTCCCTCAGGGAAATATAAAATATAGTCAAAATATGGTTGAGAACATCATACATTTATCTCAGTGTGGGAACCCGATGTTGGACGGACCCATCAGCAAACTTTTTAGCAGCCGGAAGTTCACGTGATGTTTTTGATTCGTTTATTTTTGCTAGAGCATTATACTCGTTCTGCCTCTGTCTTTATCTCTGTCTGACTCGTTGCATATGAAAGGTCGAACGACGTGCGGAGTTTCGCATCCCGTCGAGGCGACGACGACGACTTTTGGATACGGAACAACTCCCCTTGGCTCTCGTGCCCCCTCATCGGGATGACACGCCGACGTGCGGGGTCGTTGCCAAATGGTGTTTTTTTTTTTTTTTTCAAATAGCCCGCTCCCCTGGCTGCTCCGTAACGGTGTCTTCAACGCCACTAGACCGAGTGCGGAAAAACGCGCTTGTGAAAGCCCCGACATCACAAGAATCCTGAGATTTGGCGCGAAAAATAAAACCCTTTGCTGTCATCGTTCACCCGGATGGGTATTGTTCCAATTTCCGGCGCAATTCCTTTGCGCCCGCGGTAAAGCTTCGCTCTTTTTGCCTGCGGATGAGACTCTTAGTCGTGCACTGAAGGGATGGTTTTTATTTTTCGATTATTTGCACCGAGGAAAGAGAGACAGGGATAGAGGAGATGTGCTTTGAGATCGAAATATCTTAAGATTGCAAAAAACTGGAGATTGACATCCCCTAAAAGCACCGGAAGAGAGAGAGAAGGGAGAAAGTTCGATTGATTCATCGCATATTTATGAGCCCACCAGGCCGCATACCAAATGAATTCATCAGCAGATTTGAAACAGTGAATGGTAAAATAATAATAGAAAATTAGCAATGAGAGAAAGAGAGAAAGAAGGAGAAAGCTTGTCATTGATCAATAGATTCGCCCGTTCGATAATGCCCGTGCCAGCAGCCGAATGAAGTATCTATAATGCAAATGAAGGCATGATCAAACAATTATTAAGGGGAGATATACACCTAGATGGTCGAGGTCGACGATTCAGAAGCTATGAACATTCCGTCGACTGTAGAAGACCTACACTATGGGCCTGGTATCGATGATTCCATGTAAGTTGACAAATTTCGAGATTTATTCATTCCGAAATTTTCAAACGCGTTTTTCTCAAAACCACGCTTTTAAAATCGGTACCCAAAATTTCTCGAAAACCATTGAACCGATTGCCTCGAGGTTTTTTGTGGTTATTCTATACACCATTATCTAGTACTTGTCATAGGATTTTTTTTTTTCGTTACTAAGTTTTTGTTTCTATAGGCAAAATAATAACTAATTTTTGGCCCAAAAATCACTATTTATGTTCAAACGTCCGCCATTTTGTAATAAATCGATATTTTCAAAATCGGCTATGACAAGTACTAGATTATAGTACCTAATTTAATAATCTTTTTGGTTTTTTTAGATGATTTTTGAAGAAACGCCAGTGGGTACCGTATACGCAGATTTTTTTGCAACGCTCCAAGGATCATACAATATCCTTGTATATTTTTGATATTTTTGAATAAAGAAAATTAAACATATTTTTAAATGTATATAGTTTTAGATAATTAAAACCCCAATCCAAAATTTCAAATAGTTTTCCTTGAAAAAATTCACAAAAGTGACCTTTTTTCCGGCTCCTAGGTGTATATCTCCTCTTAAGGTGGGATATACATTTAGACAGGAATAAAATAAGCGATGTTGAGGGTTTTCTTAAACTAAGAAATAATTATTCTACAATTATCAAACTTTAGGTATACTCTAATAGTATATTTACGTATACGAAACAATTTTTTTAAATTAATTCATCATCAAAATGGCGGCGCTGTGGCAGAGTGTTACAGCAAGGTCACCGCGGGAGTTGCGAATCGGCGCGCAGTCTAGCTTCCCGTGGACTTTGATTTGCAAAAAAGCTCAAACATTTTATTAGTTAGAACATGTATAATTTCTATGTGACGGTAATTAAAATAAAGAAAATGCAAATTTGCGAAAATGGCACGCATTTACAAAAAAAAAACATTGTATGCCACATTTCTGTAAGATGTGGATTAAAAAAGTAGTTTGTTTTCCAATTTTTCAAAAACAATTTTCGTCAAGTAGAAGGTACCAATATTATCAAGATTTCTACCAAGTTTCAACTCAATCGGCTTAATAGTTTTTCAGTAATCCTGCACGCCAATTTCGATAATGCAGTTTTGAGAAAAACGCGTTTGAAGTTCACGCCCGCTCCGAATCCGAGCGGTGAGGCACACCGTTGACGGGCTGTAACGTTCGAAATTTTACGAATTTCGCTCTGATACTTTGGGAAAATATTCTACATATATAATTCTATCGTTTAAAGAAGAAGAAAAAATCGATTTTTTGATCGTTGTCAATGTATATCCCGCCTTAAATGCACCGCCAAAAGTAAAGCAACCTTATAAAAAATTAACTTTGCAAATCGAAGCAAATACCACGAAATCAACACAACGAACAAAACGAAAACATAGTAACGAATAAGAAGAGAAAAAAATTTGTTCATTTTGATGAGAATGATCAGGTGAGGAGATTTCAAGGAGGTTGTGAAGCTGCAAGGGCTCATCAGGGACTTGGAAATCAAACGTCATTCCTACCATTACGCATCGTGATTCGTAAATCTCTCCTTCCTGGATATCCACGAACATACATAACTATATAGTATAGGCAATAACATATATTTTAATTCATTTTTAATCTTTTATATAAATTATTGTATAAATACAATATATATATATATACAAACAGTATATTCATTTTTTTTTAATTGTGTGTATGTATATAAATATAAACATAAAATATAAAATATACTATATATGTAGATTTAAAAAAATGTTTTATGTTATATTTATATACATACACACAATGTACTAGCACATCTATCTACAGATTATATGTATTCCTCAGTCTCGGCACATTCTTGGCAGCGTATACTGCGGTTTGGTACTCGTCTCTGTAATACTATGAACAAAATCCTTGGTACGTGGTGGCGGTAAGCTCATCCGGTAATATATGAGTATCCGCGATCGCGATTCCAGCGCTCCATTTGCCACTGAGGCTCGTTCGTTTTTACGCATTCTATATATGTATGTAGGTGTATATGTATGTACGTATGTATACGTCGTGCGACACAGACGACACACAGAGGAAGCAAGCGAGAAAACGTATATTTCTCTCTCTCTCTCTCTCTCTCTCTCTCTGTTTCTTCCTGGCTCTAGCTGTTGGCGAATTACACGTCGCGAAATTCATGAAGAGCAAGAGTGTGAGTTATGCGAACTTACGTGACGTCAGTGCGTAAAAAGCCATCCTGAAAAGTCCGGCTCTGTGTCTTTCGAAACTTCTCGCTCCGTCGCTCTTTCTCCTTCCTTTTGTCTCTTCGAATAATTTCGTCTTTTGCTTTTTCTACTTTTGCTTCTTTCTTTGACTCTTTTCTGACGTTATTTTTGCCTCTTGTCGTCTTGTTCCTCCCTCTCTCTCGCTCTCTCTTTTCTATTTCTCCCTACATCATATTCAATTCTCACATTATTTTTGGTATTATCTTCTCACGACTTTACATCGTCCTGGCATCTGCTTATGTTTGATGTTGGAGTATTTTCACTCACAATAAAGTTTTTAATGGGACGTGATAAATCCATCTATCTCTCTCTCTCTCTCTCTCTCTCTCTCTCTCTCTCTCTCTCTCTCTCTCTCTCTCTCTCTCTCTCTCTCTCTCTCTCTTTTCGCTTCTCCCGGATCTATTTATCTCTGCCCACCGCAGACTTGTTCGAGCATCTCTCGGAATACTCCGAGACTCCATGAAAATTCCATTGTAGCTCATCGTCGACATCGTCACTCGCTGCTGTGCCGCTTGGAACCGCATTTCATCTCTTCAAAGATGATATGCAAGGATAGAAAAAGAATTCCGACACGCTAGTGAGTATGTATACGCTATGAGTATGTGTATATATATATATATAGGGTGTCCTGTTATGAATGGATAATCCTGCATCTCTTCGTAGATCAGATCATGTCCTACTATATGCTGGAATTTCAGTTTTATAAAAGTCCCACGGTTTTCGAGATAAAAATCATCTGCTTTTGGTTTTACGCACGCGATTTCAACAAATGATAACATTTCTTGACCTGGTTTAAAAAAAAATACTCTGGGTTATTTGTGTTACCTAGAAAAGTCTTCTTTTTAACCTCAAATGTTAAGGAAACTTCATGAAAAAAACATATGCAGAATTTCCATACAAACCAATTCGAGCATCTGAGTTTGATAGGCTGCGGTGTAAAAAAAAGTACTACGCATATCGTGCCAATTACTTTAAAAAGTTGCTTAGTTTTTATCAACTGATATGATTTGTAGAAAAGGCATGCGAAAAATCAAAAGCATATGATTTTTAAAAAACGCAAAGCCCAAAATCTCGAAGATCGTGTGACTTTTACTAAACTGAAATTCTACCATATAGTAGGACACGATGTGACCTATTCACAGTTGCCGAATTATCCATTTATAACAGGACACCCTGTGTACGTGTATACACCTCTTATCTCTGCCACCCGAAATAACTCGGTAATTATCGACGTCACAAAAAAATCTTCCAGACAAAAGCTTTACGGTGTGAAGGGGGCCATCAAAGGCGACTTTTTTCAAATGGAATGGTACATTATTTATCAACCATCTTGTGGAACACCCCAAGCCGCATAAAAAACATTAGGGGGTCGAAGTCGTTCAAGGTGATTCAAGGTCATCTATTATTAGGATCACTAGCAAATATTTGGTAGTGATCCGAGATATTTAGATTTGTATAATCGACACTGACCTTGAATGACCTTGAACGACTTTGACCTCCGAATGTTTCCATGCGGTTTGAGGTGCTCCACAAGATGATTGAAAAACATGTACCATTCCATTTAAAAAAGTGAAGGTGACCTTCACTGTGCGTCAGCGCCTCCACCGAAATAAATAAAAAAATTGGTCGCATTCGATGGCCTCCTTCACACCGTACAACTTTTGTCTGGAACATTTCTTTGTGACGTCGATAATTACCGAGTTATTTCGGGTGGCAGAGATAAGAGGGACACCCTGTATTATGAATATACAACCACCCTTCCTTTGAACCCCAAGACTACGCGTACAGCTGCGCTCAAGAGCTACTTGCTCGCTCTTTCTCTCTTTCTCACCAGCAGGTAAACTATTCATGCTACTCGGTAGCAAGTAATCCGAAGCTTCGGGATGCGTCGGATTAATTAAGTCTAGGCCACTCATCAATCTTGTCTTCTTTACACGTTCGCTCAGACACTCATCCCATGTTCCCTTCTTACACACAACCTGCTTTCTCATTCTCTCTTTCTTTCTCTCCCCTCCCGTTCCCCGCGTCCCTCGAACGAACGCGGCTTCCTATGCTAAGAGTAAGATTAATGTTGTTCGGCGATAAAAATAGCGAAAATACCAGACGCCCAAGATTCACCCGCGCGCTTATAAATTTCGACGTGAATTTCTTGTATCAAGTGCACCTACGAGGCGTTTTTTAAATGGAACAGGCGTTTTTATTGGTGGCTCTCAATTATGGTGGCGAGGGGCGGGGACGATAAATGGGATTCGGTCTAGCATTAGTGACGGGATACTTGACACGGCGGGGCTCGATGAGACGGTTCGCGTAATTATTGTGGATGGTTGCGGTTTTGGTGGGCTTGAGGTCCAGTTGAGTCAAATGACGGTTTATGAACTTTTTTTTTTCAACGAGCGTCAGAAAAATGCATACGTGGTATAGAATTATTCTGTAGATGCTAATTTTTCATAAAATATATAATTAAAGAGAAAAATTATCCATTTTTATATTATTATTTCGTGAATAAGAAAAACTTTTTTGTTACTACGAACTTGTAACAGTATAACATTATCGATGATTATGGTTAAAAAAAAAGTGCATCAGTGAATGTTTATACTACTCAGAATGAAATTCTGAGTCATTTATAATTATGTCTATTTATATTCATGTCACGAGATTATTTATTATAACCATTAATTGATATCAAGTGTTGCCGAAATACGGCAACTTCGCGGACATTGACGTTGGCAGCAATGCTCTTCATTCGCCAGCCAAGATTCATGATCTTTCATCACACGTTGATGGTTCAATATTGAATATATATGGTTTACGATGGGCATGATGGGGTATTTTTTCTAAATGTTCACAAAGGTTTAGTTTTCGTAAATCCGTTGTTAGAAATGGTCTATTTCGGTGCTAAACAGTAAAAAGAAATCACAGCACACGTAGCGTGAACATCTTGCCCATCTAACCGCATGTAAAATTACATACATTAAACTATTTTTTACCTCCGGTGTTTTGTGATGTAAATTTAAAAAAAAAAAATCATAACGACTCCGTATAGTCTGGACAATAACATATACAGGGTATCCCAGAACTGAATGCGTTCCCTGAGATAGGGAGTTGGGCGTGAAATTCTGAATCGATTAATATAAGCATGTGTGGATCTCAGATCAACCCCTGAATTATTATTAATTTTTAAAGGCGGACCAATCAGGAGCGCCCGATGAGCCGGCGTACGGAGGTGAGCGATACGCACGTGCAGTGGTGCCTGGCGGGAGCACCGCACCTACGGGCACCACTTAACGCGCTCACCGCTGTACGCCGGTTCGTCGGGCGTACCTGATTGGTCCGCCTTTAAAAATTAATGATAATTCACGGGTTCGTCTGACACCCACACATGCTTATATCAATCGTCTCAGAATTTCACCCCCAATCCTCCATTTCAGGGCACGCATTCAGTTCTGGGACACCCTGTATATTTTTTGATATTTCATCTTGGATTATGGCTAACGCTCCAACCCCCTTAATCACTCGTCATCAACAAACGGATGAACATGTGACAAAATCATCCGGTCATACGATAGAAAATGTTATAAACTATGCTCTGTCCGAACTCGAAGTGAATTAGATGAATAGATTTACACTGTTTCATGAAACATAAGTACCTGAAGAGCGCGAAAGAAAAAAAGTTGGATCGCAGCAGGGCGGATGCCCTTAGCGCCGCAGGCGATGCAACCCATGGCAAAAATCCTTCGAACACGCTCAATTTGTTCATTTTTTTCCAAAATCGTCATTGCAAATGAAAGTAGAGACCCTAGCATATAAAACTATGCAATAATAACAAAAAACATTCTCAAAGTTCCACCCTTATGTCCTCAATTATGCCTACGGTATATTTATTTATAAATTCCGATCACCCAAATTCCCCACCTGTTTTTTTAGTTCAAAAATATTTTCAACATCTTCAAGAACAAAGTGACCAACCGTACGTGATGTCGACAACAATCTTGGTACACAATCCTTGATACGAAGCAACCGAAAAATCCTGTTTTACTTTTCCACCGAAGGGCAAATTCGCCAAACGTTTTTCGCTCCCAAACTTTCCGCTCGAGCTTAGTGGCAGACTCTCTTCGGTCTTTTTCGTTCTGCCTCGTCGCCACGGAAGAACCGCGGGACCGCGATGAAAGAGTACGCGAGGTTTGTGTGTTCAGGCCTCGCTCCGACTTGACGTGTACGAATCGAGGCCGATAAAACATCGGAACTGAAAGAAAGTAGGCACCAAGGATAGAGCTTGATGGGTCGCGTGGCATGTCTCCGGGCAATAATCGCACGAGACAACGCGGTACATCAGCCTCTCCATCGGGGTGTGGAACACCCGACGACCCCGGGGGAGACTTTTACAGGTTGTGAGGCTGACAGCGGGAATGGGGCAGAAAAAGAGAGAGAGACAGAGAGAGAGAGAGAGAGAGAGAGAGAGAGAGAGAGAGAGAGAGGGAGTGAGATTGATTCCTTCCATGATTCTCGAGGGACACGACAGCCACCCCTAAGCCTCGAGACTCTTATAGAGATAAGAATGGCTGTAAAATTGTTCTAGGTCTCTCTCTCTCTCTCTATCTCCCTATCTATATCTACACACACCCACACACACACACACACACACACACACACACACACACACACACACACACACACACACACACACACACACACACACACACACACACACACACACACATGTGTATGTATGTATATATGTATGTATGTATGTATGTATGTATGTATGTATGTATGTATGTATTTATGTATGTATTTATGTATGTATGTATATAAATATAAATATATATATATATATATATATATATATATATATATATATATATATATATATATAATAAGAAAAAAACTAAATGAAACAGCAAATTGAAGTACAAAGTAAAACTCGTTATAAAACATTTCATTTCGATTTATATTGAGTTTCACTTTGTATTTCATTTTAATGTTGGATTTCGTTTTCTGTTCACTTGATATTTTTCTTATTACATTTGATTTTGTATCATATCGCATGTAATATTGTTCATTTTTGTTTTAATATCCAACTCTTACTTGTTCAGTTTTTTTTATCAGTTTCGTACCGAATGCTTATTTTTTCAATTTCTGTTTATTTGATGTTTAACCCTCCGTGATCACACTTCGGTAGAACAACATTGTGGTCACACTGGGTAAAATTCACTCGGCCAAGTTCCAAATGGTTGCTGTCCAAAAACTATCAGTCCAATCGGGATTGAACAAAATTCTAGATAACACTTTGAACATTCTATAACATGTGTGAAAAGTAGGTATGTAAAAATTCAAATGACAACATGTTTTAAAAAAGCCGCGAACAGGTCAATTTGTCAAAAATACACCTTTTCACTAAAAAAAATCATAACTTTCTGAACTTTCAATATTTTCAAGTAAAATCGGAACAGGACACTCTTCAGACATGGTACTTCTGGGGAAAAAAATAGTGGCATGGTGGCACTTTAAACCCTCGCCTCCTGGAGGGCTGACCTTTAATTGAAACTAGGACACATAGATATTTAGACCCAAAGTTAGGTCTGGGTAAAATTTACCCACGGTGACCAACGAGGCTCAATATCGAATGTTTATTTCTTTAAATTACTCTTGATATTTTTTCACGTGTCATTCTTAACTTTATATTTGCCTGAGAAGTTTGCTAGGGCATAATAAATATCATCAATCAATCTATAAATCTCCCTCCCCTCCTCACTCTCTCACTCGCTCTGTCACCCTCCCTCAATGTATATAAATATATATGGGTGTGTGTGTATATATATATATATATATATATATATATATATATATATATATATATATATATATATATATATATATATATATATATATATATATATATATATATAATAAGAAAAAAACAAATGAACCAACAATTTGAAATACCAAGTAAAACTCGTTTTAAACAATAATTTTATCTTTATTTACATCGAGCCTCACTTTGAATTTCAATTTGATGTTTGATTTCGTTATTTTTTAAATTGATATTTGTGTTATTTTATTTTGTATCTTGTCGCATCTTATATCATTGATTTTTGTTTTTATATCGAACTCTTATTTCTCCACTTTCTTTCTTTTTTTCAGTTTTATATCGTATCCTTGTTTCTTCAATTTCTGTTTATTTGCTGTTTAATATCGGATGTTCATTTCTTTAAATTCCTGTTGGTACTTTTTTCATATTTCATTCGCAACTTTATATTTGCTTGAGACGTTGGCTAGGTTACAATAAATATCATAAATCAATCGATAAATCTCCTTCTCTCGCTTTCGCTCTCTCTTTCTCTCTCTGCGAGAAATTATCTGGACCCTTCAATGACTCTCCATTAATCTTTCCACCTTATCAAATGCTGTCGTAATTCCCAATCAGACCAATCAGCGTCGTTTTTTGTAGCAAATTAATTAACACTTCATAAATTACTACTTGAAATCGGGACGTCAAGATTGTATTGCTTGCGTGGCCAATTTCTATAGATCAATATGTGGATATGAAGTGTATAAAGAAAAAGAATTCGCAGATCGACCAAATACGTCGTGTGAAAAATAATTTAAAAAAAAACGTTTCGTTTCTTTTTTAATCGAGCGAAACCGTGCGAGAAATAATTTTTAAAAACTTCCCTCAATTCGAAGACGCGGCCACGGTCATCTGGTAGTTGGTGCGCGCAGAGCCGCGTTAAGGGTCGAAGAGGAGGATTTCCGTGATCCGGAAGGTTACGGAGATACAGCCGGGGTCGAACGGAACGTTGAATATTCACGGGTTTCCGGGCGAACGAATCAAACCGGCGACAATGACGAAGACGAAGAGAATCTCTCTCTCTCTCTCTCTCTCTCTCTCTCTCTCTCTCTCTCTTTCCCTCTCACGCCGTACCTTGCCCACCGTGAATATTTAAACAGCGATCTACACACGACGGTCCAATTCCACGTGGAATTAAGATATTTCCCCGGTTTCGTACTCGTCCGCACACCAGAAATACATCGCGGGTTCATCTCGGTCAATTTAATATTCGGTCGTTGCGGTGCAGTTGCCCGCTCCGGTAATTGCCCGGGGAGTCGCCGAATCTCGAGCTCGAGGAAAAAAAAAACGTCAGGCAAGAAAAAAATTGCCGCGCAATCGCGAGAGAATGCTTATCATGCGCGGGCTTCGCACCTTTCGATTTGATTTTTGCGACGCCCGGTGAGCGACTGATTCAACGACATTTGACGTGTATATCAAGTGGAAAAAACTAATTACGAAGATACTCATTTTTATGATAATTGAAATGTAACAAAAAAAAATTCTTGGATCTTTCACTTTCAATGACCATTCGACTGCACACTTCTGCCACGAACGACCGACTGTATATGACCCCAGACGTTTTTCAGATCGTTGTTTTTTTGGTAAATATGCATTTTTTTTTGTAGCGACGTTTTTTGTAGTAAATGATGCTTTTTTTCATGGTCCAAAATGTATTTTTTAAGAAGAACAAAAATTAAGTGCCGAAACGTTCGTTCGAAGTGGGAGTTGCGTTGAAATATACGTACTTGCATGAAAAAGATCATCATTTTTTGTTCGGAATAAAAAAAAAAGCCCTTTGAGGTTTATAAAGAAAAAGGTTTGTAGATACGAAAAAAGGACAGTATCGACCGTCTTCCCAATAAGTATATTTATTCGGAGGCTTGAATTTGAGCATTTTGGTGATAGTAAATAATAGAAAAAATCCTACATAACGGACACTTGCTTTTAGTTTTATTACCCGGATTATAAATACATAATTTACTATTGTAGCGCAAAATAAACAATATCTATGAGCATTTTCTCCCGTAACACACTCACATGTCGTAATAAAACACCAAATGTCACAAAAAAAATTTGTTCACTTTCACCGCACTATTGCATAACCGAGGTCGATCCGACCCCAGGTCCTTTTTCGACAGCAATCCTCAGTATACGGGCAGGATGTAAGATGGGCGCTGAGTATTCCACCCACAGAGTAGGAGAGGGTAAACATTCGAGCGCCGCACTGCCCCGAAAAGATTACCCCGTTTTGCGATAAAAGCAGTTGAAAAAATGGGGTCAAAATGACCCCGTCCAAGGGTTAATGTAATAAGATCTGTTTTTTACATAACATATCAATAGATATCAAAATGTGAAACGCAAAAATATAATATATATAAAAACATTGAAAATGAAAGAAATTAGTATCTTCGCCATTAGATTTGTGTGTGCAATAATAATGAAAAAAAAAACTCATTTTTTATAATAACTGACGTGTGTCGACAAAAATCTTTTTCTTGAGTCTTCGCCTTTGACATATACGTTTTTTTTAATGTGTAAAACGTATAAAAATATTTTAACAACTTAAAAATCAGTATCTTCGTCCAATATATATATATATATATAAGAATCTATTTTTTTAATGTTGTATTTCGATCCGCGCATAACAAAAATGTACTCAAACCAAATGATAAAAAAAAACTGAAAAAGCGCATCAGGCCCTCGGACAATTTTTTAACGTCGATGATCAAGCAGCAGTGACTCGTTTGAGAACCGGAAGCTCCAAAAGTACGTCACTCGACCTAATTTTCGGATATCCACATATAAATTTCCATCCATATATATAGGATTTCTATATTTATAAAGGGCGTCCTGTTATGAATGGATAATTCTTCAACTGTAATAGGTCTTACTCAATAAAAACAGTGTAGTAAAAGTTGCACGGTTTTCAAGATTAAAATGATCTGTTTTAGGTTTTTCGCATGCCATTTCTACAAATGACAACTTTGTGGACCCGGTTGAAAAAAAATACCCTTGGTTATTTGTTTTATCTAGAAACGTCTTCTTTTTAGCCTTAAATGTGAAGGAATCTTTATGACAAAAGATCTTATGCAGAATTTTCATACAAACCAATTCGAACATATGACTTTGACAGCCTGCGGAGTAAAAAAAAATATACTACGCGTATAGTCCAATTACTTTAAAAAGTTGCTTAGTTATTGTCGATTCATACCATTTGTAGAAACGACATGCGAAAAACCAAAAGCAGATGATGTTTTTCAAACAAACAACATAAAGCTCAAAATCTCGAAAGCCGTGAGACTATCACTAAACTGAATTCCAACATATAGTAGGGCATGATGTGACCTATCGACAATTGCAGGATTATCCAGCCACTACAGGACACCCTGTATATATATATAAGAGCCCGAAGCATAAATTTGTCCGCGTGCTGATTAAATTAATCAGCCCGAGGGGAACAGTTGGCTGAACGCATTTCTCGTTAATTGGTGCCTCGCGCATTCGTCTCTTTTGCTCGTTGAAACGAAGAAAAGAAACGAGGCCCGGTGCATTAGTTTTCGAGTCGGTCGCACGGTGGGGAAAGAAACTTGCGCGATAAAGTCAAACCTCAGGGCCACGAGCCTCCGGCACTTCATTCTCTTATGCCTTGCTATGTTTTGCGAGCTTTTCTCTCGGTGCTCTTGCTCACCGCTGATTTGTGTATATATATACACACACATACATATATATAGACTCAGCCGTTTTTCTCGTTTATTTTACGCTCCTTCATTTTTTAAGCTCTCTCCATCTCCTCCTACTCTTTGTCTCTTTAAGCCCTTCCTCATTATCCCCTGTGCTTTAACATCCCCCTGCTGCTCTCGCTCTTTCTCTCACTTCACCCTACCCTTTACCTCTCTCTCTATTTTCACCTCTCAAACGCCAAGCTTTAAGAGACTTGGGCTCTGATATTCAAGCGTCTCTCTCTCTCTCTCTCTCTCTCTCTCTCTCTCTCTCTCTCTCTCTCTCTCTCCTCCTTTCGAAAGGAGTCTGTGGATCCACGAAATACGGATTACGAGCCGAAGAACAAAACGTCTCATTTGCGTTTGTCAGAGGAAATGTCGTCGTGGCCGCTTATTCTCGTTGCCACTAGTAGATACACATACATACATATAGTAAATCCGTCATTTTGTTTTTATATAATACTTCGTCTATTACCGCCGCGTGTCTCATCGCAAGCCGGAACTCTTCGTGACCGGGTTACCTCACAGTATGTATGGAGGATTCCACCCCAAATCGACCACTTTTAGACACGAGCCTTTTTTATTTGGCTGACATTTAAATATGCTATTCTTACCTTCTAAAAACGCTTGTGTGATTTTTTCGATGTTTCTTCATACAATCGGAGATATATAGTGAATTTTTGTAAAAATCAACGTTTTTTTAAGGCTCATAACTCTCTAAAAAATTGATGAAATGAGATGTTTTTTTTTCAAATTTTTCGTTTCCTGTACTTTACGAACAAAAATGTTTTTAAAGTATTCAAAGTTATCTTCGATATAATTTTTTTGTTTTATTTGAAAAAAAACACGAATTTATCAAAATTCGAGCTTTGTGAGACGTAATTTTTTTCGTAAAAAAAACTTGATTTGTTCAGTGTTTTTGCCGCCAACCCATTGTGGTAAGATTGTTTCTCTCTTTTTTTTCTAAACCGACGAATTTTCATTGCTAATTTGTTTAAAATTTTGCTTCTTTCTATAATAAAATAATGTTGAATGGTTAATTCTATGATATTCAATACTTTGTATACAATATTAACATATTGAAGAAGTTTTCAGATAATTTTAAATCATTTTAGCTGAAAATTCAAGTAATACTTGTGAAATTTCTAAGCGAAACACTAATCTAAATGATATAGTACATTGCATTTTTTTAAACCATAGAATTTATTTATTGACATTATGGCATTATAGAAAACAGTTCAATTTTGGAAAAATCAAGTCTCAAAATGTTTTAATTTAGAACAAAAAAATAGAACGAAAAATCTTACCACGATAGGTCTCGCGGCAAAAAACGCTAAATTTATCATATTTTTTTACGAACAAAAAATGGTCAATCAAAAAAAGCGAACATTGAAAAATTGGTGTTTTTTTTTGGCTTTAGCTTTGGTTTCATAAAGCACATTGCAAAACAAACAAATTCACAGATCTTATTTGATCAATTTGTTTGGAAAGTTGTGAGCACTTGAAAGAAAAACGTCGATTTTTTCAAAAATTCACAATACATTTTCGATTAGGTAAAAAAATAGAAAAAAGATCACCCAAGCGTTTTAGAAGGAAACAATGACATATTTAAATTTCAGCCAAATCCAAAGAGGTCGGGTCTAAACGAGCTCAATTTGGTATGGCATGCGTCATCCATATATAATTCCCCCTTTTTATTCTTATATTATATTAAGATTATTGTTGTCATATGTATTTTTTTCCGAATGCCGATTTTTATTGTTGTTGTTGTTGCGAGTATTTCTGTTGTTGTTATTATTCGTTCTATTATTATCACGATTACAATCATAATTATATATTATATAACCATTATCGTGATGTTTATTATTATTTTGACTATTATTATCGTTATTGCTCTTGTGGCTGGATTCGCTGTTGTTTTTGGTACGTTGTGATCATCAAAGATTCTCCAATGGCTATCATACGGCCGGCAATAATGGTACATACGATAGGCAATCGTTTCGCAATTATCGTTACGCTGAAATAAAGGACGATAATTAAAAGCTACTCTAATTGGTTCTCTCTCTCTCTCTCTCTCTCTCTCTCTCTCTCTCTCTCTCTCTCTCTCTCTCTCTCTCTCTCTCTTTCTCTCCGGAGGCGAAGCGAAGGGAGGATTAAATCGATTGATTGGAGTACAGTCAGGCGAAACGAATGCACTCATAGCTCAGTCGTTTGCAAATTGGAAGCATAATATTCTTTAATCATTGATGGGCGTGGGGCTGCGATGAGACCCACCCCGGCTATTGCACCCCGCGGGTGGTGCAAAAGACCCCCCCCCCCCCGATGGCACAACAGCAGACTTGTGCAACTGCTGGTGTTATTTCTCTCTCTCTCTCTCTCTCTCTCTCTCTCTCTCTCTCTCTCTCTCTCTCTCTCTCTCTCTCTCTCCTCCCCCCCTCTCTCTCTCTCTCTCTCTCTCTTTCTCTCTCCCGCCCCTTGTCTCTGTCTCCTTCCGCTGGATTCGCGTACCCGGTGTAGCCGAGTTCATCTCCTCCCATGCCTCACCACGCACTTCCATAACTTTTCGATGCATACTCGTTCGATCGCGCGTGCTCGCACGTCTGCTATCCTGCCGCCGCGTGATAACAATGAGTACTGTCGTATCCGCCCGCGTTATCGTCAATCACGAATCCGACACGGCTGCAACGCGCGTGAAAAAAGGGTTGATGGGAAAAAAATCGATGTTTTTTTTCGCCCCACAATTGATACATATTCTTGCCAAATTATAGTATTTTAAATGATTGTCGGGAAATATTGATAAGCAATGAAGTTTTTGTTTCGAAAAAGTGCCACCACTGTTGCATGGCCAATCGGGGCAGGTGCTTTGGCAACTAGGATCATCTGAAATGAACAATAAAAAAAGGTAGTTTTAGTATAATAAATGTTTGGCCAGATACTTTTTTGAACATTTTTATTAATTTGTTATAGACGAATGTATTTGAGGTGAATCAGACGCGTAGATTTTGTGATGCAACTTACCTATACCATTTCATAGAACATAATATCGAGAACAACGCACATGAAAAAAGGATGAGGGAGGTCGAAGCGGTCAGATTGAGTCAACTTACGATTTATGCATTTTTTTTTTCGACTCATTCGACTCATTACATTCATTCTGTAGATGCTAATTTTTCATAAAATATATAATTAACGAGCGAAAGTATGCATTTTTATATTTTAATTACGTGCATGAGAAAAACTTTTGTATTACTACCAATTTAAAAAAGTATACATTATCGATGATTGTTATGAAAAAAACTGGGTTCGTGAATCTTTTATACAATTCAGAATGAAATTCTGAGTCTTTTATAATTATGCATATTTATATTACGAGACTATTTATTATTACTATTAATTAATATTAAGTGTTGCCGAAATACGGCAACTTCGCGGACATTGATCTTAGCAGCAATGCTCTCCATCCGCCAGCGAAGATTCGTGATCTTTTAAGAAACCTTCATCGTTCAATATTGAATGTCCATGGTTTACGATGGGCAATATGGGGGTTTCTTTTTCGAGATATTTACAAAGGTTTAATATTGCGTTAATCCTTTGTTAGAAATGGTTTATCTCGCTGAATATCCAACAATATTACATCACCCATAGCGTGAACATTTTGTCCATCTTACCGCACGTAAAATTACATACATTAAACTATTTTTTAACTCTGGTGTTTTGCGGTAAGAGAATTTTTTAAAATTCGTAGACTCAGTATAATCTAGCCAATAACATATATATTTTTCAAATTTAATCTTGGTTGTGGCTAACACTTCAACCTCCTTTATCGCAACGGAGCGATTTGCCGTAGCTCAGCAGGTTGTCTGACCCTACACGATAATCACAATCTCGTCGTAGCAAATTAAAGTTGAGGCCCTAGAGTTCATTAATATGCAATAATAAAATCGTATTTACGAAATTGTAAACTTATGTAGACCACGTAATTCATAAAAGCGACGTGGGGCAAAACTTTTAAATCCACTGAACGCACACACACACACACACACACACACACGCACGCACATTCATATATATATATATATATATATATATATATATATATATATATATATATTCCTCGAAAGGTGGAAACGTCGAGACGTCGTTTAATTAAGGGGGCTCCACGGCTAAAAGTTAAGAAGGAGGTTCGAGAGGGTAGTTATATAAGACTTTGCTCTCCCTTGCGGTCCTGGGCCTGCTCATGAAAAGAATACTCGCGACCCTTCGATCGCTATGGGTCTATGTAGGTACGAATTGTGCAGGTCTTGTTAGCTGACGAATGGCTCGAGGGCTTGCGTTGCGCCGACGAGGGGGGAGAGGCAGAGAGAGAGTGGGAAAGAGAGAGAGAGAGAGAGAGAGAGAGAGAGAGAGAGAGAGAGAGAGACAGAGAGAGAGAGAGCCACAGAGTGTTTCTAACGACCCCGATAGTTTTACAGAACGATCGTAGGCTTGGCCGTTGCTGCGGCGCACAATCTACGGTGTCGGGATACCCGGCGAACAGCGGGGTGAAATATAAAGCTAGTGAGTGTGATCGCGAAGTCCGTACACGTACTCATTATAACTACAACTTTGATCACTCGTCGGCAATACGAAATTAAGGTGATTCGCTGCTATGTACTCAGGAGCGGCACGGACTGCAAGAGCGTGGGGGGCGAGTCAGCATTTTTCTCAAACGAGATTTCACTTTTTTAAATATGCATCTCCGCATTAAAATTTCATTTCCATTTGTGAACTTCCGTAACAGAATTTCAGATTGCACGCGGGTTTTTTTTATCTTGTGAATGTTTCCAGTCTGTTTGTCATTTTTGTCCTTTTTACTTTATTATTCCATGTGATTTTATATTTTATATTTCAAGTGTTAACAAAATTCCGCATCAACATAACTTCGTGAAAAAATAAACAAATATTCGGCGATACGTCGATCAGGGGCCGGGTTGAAATTCCGAACATTGAATGCTCCGACGGTTTAAAATTCCGAATATTCATGTTCCGAAATTCAAGATGGGGTCGGGTTGAAGTTCCGAACTTTGAATGGTCAGAACGCTCGAAACTCCGAAAGAATAGTACCCCGAAAGATCAAAACTCAGAAAGAATTTTACACGAGAGTCCAAAGCTCCGTAAATCAACACAGTAAAATCAACACAGTCAAAATAATTCGGCTATGGAAGTTTTAAGAGTTTCGACATTTTCAATATATATCTTTCAATATATATAATTGCGTCAGTTTTGAAATTTGTCTGGACAATGTTATGCGTTCTACGTCATTTACAGTCAACTGCGCAGACTTTCGCTGGCATGATCTTGACATGAGGGCCGGGTTGACATTCCGAACATTGAATGCGCCAACGGTTTAAAATTCCTCATTTTAGTGTTCCGAAATTATAAGGTTGGTCAAGATTATGCCAGCCGAAAGTCGACACAGTTGACTGTAAATTATTTAGAACGGATAACATTGTCTAGACAAATTTTGAAATTGACGTAAAAGCACTTCTTAATAAAAAAATTATTGAAATTATTCGTCGATTTATTGAAAATTTTCAAACTTTTGAAACATCCATAGTCAAATTATTTGACGATGTTCAGATTTTCGGAGTTTTGGTCTTTCGTGGAAAATTCTTTCGAAGTTTTGATTTTTTGGGGTAGTACATTTTCGGAGTTTTGAGCGTTCTGATCATTCAAAGTTCGGAATTTCAACCCGGCCCCGTCGATCAGTATAACAAATGTGTTAATGTGCAGGCGTGTAAAAGTTAACAATTTCTTCCCACCCAGGCATGTATGTATTCGTGTAAGGATGTGTAGATATATTAATACAAATAATAGTAAATATGTTATATATTATATAACGTACACTCACACACACACACACACACACACACACACACACACACACACACACACACACACACACACACACACACACACACACACACACACACACACACACACACACACACACACACACACACACACACACACACACACACACACACACACACACACACACACACACACACACACACACACACACACACACACACACACACACACACACACACACACACACACACACACACACACACACACACACACACACACACACACACACACACACACACACACACACACACACACACACACACACACACACACACACACACACACACACACACACACACACACACACACACACACACACACACACACACACACACACACATACACACACACACATACACACACACGCGCGCACGCACGCACGCACGCACGCACACACGCCCACACGCACGCACGCGCGCGCGCGAGCGCACACACACACACACACACACACACACACACACACACACACATATATATATATATATATAAGTTCATGAAAAATGATCAAACTTAATGGTATTAATAATATAATAATAATTATAAAAATATGCTCTGTGACCCACATAAAAATTATGGAGCCTACAAACCGTCGCAAAAAAAAAGATCCGCACACAATGGACTTTGAAAAGGCTTCGTCAACTCCTTTCTCAGATGGGGCACGAAATTTAATATTCGTAATTACGGAAAGAAGGGCCAGGCTTCCTCGAGACGAGGGCACACGAATGTGACGAGGGCAAAAAAGGGTAAAGATACGTGTACAAAGGGGAGGATGAATGGCGGAGCAATGAACCGTTG
>OZ023322.1:34769127-34806627 GCA_964007375.1 Ophion obscuratus | reverse complement strand
CCCCCCTTTCACGAAACTTCGTTTTTGGGTACCAACTAAAGGTTTTCGGGCACGATGGGTCAGAAAAAAAAAGTTACCCTGAAACGAATCACCCTAATATATATATATATATATTCCACACACACGCGCGCGTGTGTGTGTGTAGCGGCAGTAGAAATGTTTTCTAACCCCTCAGCCTTAGAAGAAAACTTATCCTACAAAAGTTGCATACTTCGAAGGGGTCATCGAGTGGTGGCGACGAGGTTAGTCCAGGTAGAGGCGCTTCGGACATTTTAAGGTCACCTCATTTTTTTTAACGGAATCGCTATTTTTACCAGAATTTTATCAAGAAACCACAAATAAGTTCACACACCAAATTTCAAGATGATCGATGAAGATTTAGTATACAAAATTCATAAACAAGAAATTTTACTCTTTTAAGCCTAGAATCCTTTAAAAAACGGTACGAAAATGTACTCCTTATAAAAGGTGCTTAAAGTGATGGCCACCACTTTTAACGCTTGCAATCTGATTCTCATTGTGTTGTCTTATTAATCGCGTCAGTCTCTATTCTAATTTTATAGAGGTTTCAATGGGTCTAATAGTGCCGACTACTGCGCAATATATGCAAAGAAGAATGATCAGAATCTATTCGGTAAAGGGGGAGTACCTTTAGGTGAGGAGAACATTTTATGATTTTCATGATTCTTTTTAAAGCAAAGTAAAACAACATTTCTTCACCTTTTTTAAGACTTAGGGTATATTTTATTACTACCTTTGGATCTCACAGGGTATTTTTTTATTCATCTTCAAAAATGGCAGAGGTATATCACGGTCTTCTAAACTGCGCTTTCAAAACTACGTGACGAATAGCTAAATAACTAATCGATCGGTTCTGATGAAGATTGGTGTACATTTTGCTAACCTTATTGTCTAAAACATGACGCTAAGTGTTTTTGCAATTTTAAAGAAAAATATTTTTAATTGCAAAATGTAGCCATTTTTTGGGAAATTCTATCTTTTAGTTTCAAAGCCTACCACTTCATCGATTTTTAATATTTCTCACTTTTTTGTTCATTTTCTGCGTATGACTGTTGATGAATGAAAAATGTTCGTTGGTTTTTTCCAGATTAATACCGCCGACGCTATGTGTCACGCTGCCTGACAGCATCCGCCGCAACCCATTCGGAAGACCGTGTCATACCTCCGCCATTTTTAAAGATTAATAAAAAATTGAAAAATACCTTATCACAGCCGAAACAGTAATAAAACATACCCTAAGTCTCAAAAATGGTGAAGAAATATTTCCTTAGAAAAAATCAAGAAAATCAGCAGTTATTTCCTCGCCTAACGGTATCTTCCCCCTTAATACAGATGGACACGATTAATAAGATAATACAATCAATGCGAATCGGATTGCAAGCGTACTTTCAAAGTGGTGACCATCGCTTTGAGCACATTTTTTACGAACAAGTGTTTGCACTGTGTTTTTAAACTATTTGAGGCTAAAAATATTAAAATTGCGGTTTTATCGATTCTTCACGCTAAATCTCGATTGATCATCTCAAAATTTAAGGTGTGAATTTATGTTAAGTACGTTGAGAAAATTCTGAGGAAAAAAATGGTGGTCCCAGTTTTAAAAATGGACGTAATCTTGGAATCTCCGAAGCGCCGCCACCTGGATGAATCTCGTAGCCACAACTCGATGACCCCGTTGGAACTGTGCAAGTATTGTAGGAAAAATTGTCTCCCAGTCAGGTCAGAAAATATATAAATATTCCACTGCTAACTGTGGTTGTGCCTTATCCGTGGTTGTGCTCCCAGTCAGGTCAGAAAATATATAAATATTCGACTGCTAGCTGTGGTTATACCTTATCCGGTATGTATATATAAGGGTGTCTCAAAATGTCCTCATATTTTAATTGATTAACAAAACGTATTATTTAATTGAGAAGTACAAATATTTTTATTTTAAGGCATTTAAAATGCCACTTATCCACAAACCATTCCAAAGCTCAAGGGAGCAGTTGGACGCACTATTGAAGAAATTAGTTTGCGATTATGCCAAAATGTTATTGAAAATTTCGTCAAAAGAATGAACGTCTGCAAACAGAGACGAGGCGGCCATTTTTCGGATATTGTGTTCCACACATAATGTTTTTTCCTGATATTAAAATAAAAATATTCATACTTTTAAAATAAATAATACGTTTTATTAATGAATTAAAATGTCAGGTCATTGTGAGACAATCTAAATATATATATATATATATATATATACCGGGTGCGGTAACCGCGAATATACGTATATATATGCGCGGATTGACGCGAGTCGCGGTGCAAGCTTTGCGCAGTCTCCACAGGACGATCCGTAATCGAACAGCGCGCGCGTCATTGGCCGTTCAATATATTTTCTCTGCATACGCGTGCGATATGATCAAATCTGCGAAAAATGTGGTCGCGTCGCGATGTATAGCCCGTGACTAGAACTGCGACCTATGTGTACCCGCGCACACAGACGAGGTGTGTGGGCGCGAATGGTCGCAATCATGTGCGTACATAAATTCACACGTATTATGTATACATACATATATATATATATATATATATATCTACCGGGTGATTCATATGATATAATTTATATAACAGGACAATGCAAAAAGTTAAGGCATTATTTTGAAATCGTATTTAAAAAAATGTGCAGCTGAGAGGGACATACCTTTAGGCTAGGATGAAATTTGCTGATTTTCATTATGTTTTTTTTTAAAGCAAGATTTCTTCACCATTTTTGCGGCTCAGGGTATGTTTTATGATTACTTTTGGCTGTTACATGATATTTGGTAATTTATTGATCGTTAAAAATGCTGAAGGTATGACGCGGTCTGCTAAACTGTATTTTCAAAACTGGCGTGACCTATAGCTAAAAAACTAATTGACCGATTCTGACTAAATTTGGTATAAATCTTTTTAACCTCATTGTCTGAAACACAACCCTATATGTTTTTGAAAATTTTGAAAAGTCTATTTTCATAACAAGATGTAGCCATTTTTTCGGAATATTCAATCTATTTGTTTCAAAGCGTACCATTTAATCGATATTCAACATTTCTCACTTTTTCTTGGTTCATATTGTGCGTATGAGTGTTAACGAAAGAAAAATCTTCGTTGGTTTTTTTAGATTAATCCCGCCGTCACTACGTGTCACGACGTGTGACAACATCCGCCGCAACCCGTTTAAAAAACCGTACCATACCTGTGCCATGTTTTTAAGGTTGATAGCAAATATACCATGTAACAGCAAAAAGGAGTAATAAAACATACCCTAACTCTCAAAAAGAGACGAGGAATTTTTTCAACGCATTATTTAATGAGAATCACTATTACAATTCAAGAATAATGTTTATGCACGTTCAACACCCGCTTAGACGCTAATTCTCGTCATGCTAGCTTTTTCGTAACCCAAAGTTATCTCAATGTTACACTATTTCATTGGTTTCGTTGTGAGAAGACGGAGTGGAAGAGGTTCTTCAAAAAATAGGGGTTTCCAATTAAAAAGGGGGAGATAACGGTAAAGCTTGTTTGACAGCGCCTCATTGACGACGGAGAAAACTCCTGCCACCGAAGTCTAGATCTCGAATTTCGTTGCGGTTTATTTTTTTACTCTCAAATGAATATCTACAGGAATATTTGAGTAACCAATTTCCAGTGACTCGCCCGCTATATATATATATATGTATATATATATATATATATATATACATATATATGTAGACCTCGAATGAGACTGAATATTCGTGACAAGGAACGCCACCTCGACGTGCCATAAATTTCGTGAAACATAAATCCAATACGATCTACGAATGGTAAGGGTGTTGACAGGGCTTTGCCCGTAGAGGCGAAAGGATCAAGGAGAGGGGCAGCCGGAAAGGGTTGCATTGCGAGAAACATTTTTAAAACCTTCTCTTCTCACACGAGTTTCGCAACAACGATGTCGACGTCGACGACGACGACGACGTGAAAACACAAACCCACCTTTCATGTATACGCAAGCATCCCGAGAGCTCGACACCCTATATATATATATATATATATATATATATATATATATATATATATATATATATATACACACACATACATACATACATATATATATATATATATATATATATATATATATATATATATACAGAGCAACATCCCTTTCCTTTTTCCGGTTAATCTCCCATATTTTTCTCGTTCGTCCAATGGCTCTGTTTTCCCCCTGTTTTGTTTTCCATTCGTCTTCTTTTTCTTCCTTCTTCTCCATTTTTTGCTATCTCTTCATTCTCGTATCAGACGCGGCGGCGCATTTTCCTCTCGTGCATCTTCATAAATTGACCGTTAGCTTTGCATAGCGCTCGCTTGCTCGCTATACTGCACGGAGTACAAAACAAGGGTGCGAGAGTTTCTATGGAAAAGGTGACGCACGCCAATTCGAAAAGTTATCGATACTCGTGACGTGGTATACTTATTGTAATTATTATCATTATTATTATTATCATCATCGTCAGAATAATTGTTTATTATTATTTATCACTAATACTATCACTGTAATCGTCATTATTATTGTTTATCTTTATTATTTTGTTGTTTTTTTGGGCGTCTGTGAATGCGTTGACGCACTACCGATGGGCCACCGTGGTGGTGTTCCGTCCAGAGTGGGACTCGAAGGCTACTCAACCGTCCCTACCCACTAAACACATATCTCCCTGTACGCCCGTACGTATCTCCCTGTACTCCCTGTACGTCTGCACGCCTATACAGACACGTCCCTGCCCTTAAAATCCGTTTGTTACGCGTGCCTCAGATCGTGTTCTGTTATCGCCTTCCTTTAGTCTTCCAGGCATCCATCCATTCTTTTCCTCGAAAGGACCGTCGTTACGTAGTTAGCGATTAATCGCCAACTGTCCCCGTCCGCCGTCATCAGTGTCGTCACATTGTTTGGTGTGATCGGTTTCATTACTGTCTCCAGTCTACGTATTTGCTCGGTCCAATGCTCGCACACGAAAAACGTGTGCTGTGCGTCGTCCCGAGTTCCCCTGCCGTACTTACACCCTGGCGAAGCCAGTCTGTTCATCGTGCAGAGGTACTTGCAGAAGTATCCGTGTTCAGACAGGAACTGGATCAGGTAGAAATCCACGTCCCCAAATTTCCTCTCCTTCCACGAGCTGATTTCCGGTATCAGTCTTTTTGTCGACCGTCCGTCCTCGTTTGCCGTCCATCGATTCTGCCATACCTGGAGCGTTCTTATCTGTTCCTCCGTCGCAGCGTTTTCCCTACCAGGAAGTTCATTGCGGCGATAAATGCGACGACGCTCCGCAGCGAGCAAGTCGATGGGGATCACGCCCGCGATAACGAAGACCGCGTTTTCAGACACGGTTCGGTTCGCACACGCAATACTCAACGCCCCCACCCTCTGCACGCTCGTCATGGCTGTCGCCCGCTTCTGCACTTTTAGGACGTCGGCCCACACCTCCGCCCCGTAGAGCATAATCGAGTGCGTGACGCTCATTAGTAGTCTCCGTACACTTGGTCTCGGTCCGTTTGTATTGGCCGTGAGTCTAGTCAGGGCCTTCGTCTTTTCCACAGCCTTGCTCGTCGCGTTTCGTATGTGCGACCAGAAGGTCTTCTGTTCGTTGTGTCCATATGTTCATCAGTTTAGTTGTCTCTATCCGTTTTCGTGTGAGCAGTACTAACTCGGTATTTTGTAGTGCCAGTTGCAGTCCGTATCCCGTCATCCATTTGTCCACGCGCCTCATCACCTGGTCCAGCTTAAGCTGCATGTGGTAGCTATCGCGGGCCACTATCGCGACAGCGACATCGTCGGCATACGCCATAAGGCACGTGTCCGAAGGCGTGTCCATTCTCAGTAGGCTGTCGTATAGTATGTTCCATATGTCGGAGCTCAAGATGGAGCCTTGCGCAACCCCTGCCGTTATCCGTTTGTCCGTTCGTCCGTCCGTTGTCTCGTACGTGAGAATGTGGTCTCGGAAACAGTCCTCCAACACCCGGAGGAGGTAGGGAGGGGCCCGCAGAGTTGTTTCCAACGTATCCAGTATGTCCTCCCACTTAACGGAGTTGAAGGCATTTCAAATGTCCAGTAGTGCCAGGAGGACCACTGGTCTCGCTCCGTGGCGTGAAAGATCGTCCTGTGAAAGATGTCGGTCACTTCGGTTATAGCTCCGATTGTCGAGCGCCCTTTGCGAAAGCCGTATTGTCGGTCCGATAGGTCTCCAGCGTTCTTAACCGCCTGTATCAATTTGGGTCTTAGTAACAGTTCGTACAGTTTTCCAGTCGTGTTGAGTAGGCTGAGGGGCCTGTAGGATGACGGCAGCTCTGGGTCCCCCTTGCCTTTTCCCAATGAGGACCAGTCGAGCGGTTTTCCAGTGTTTACTGAAAACTCCGACGGCCAGGCACCCGTTGGACGTATCCAGGAGTGCATTCGGCCGTCGCGAAGCACCGATCCGAAGTACCTCCCCCGGGACCCCATCGGGGCCTGGCGCCTTGTTCGATTTCAGCATCTTGACAACTGTCGCCAGCTCCTGTTCCGTAAAGAAGGAGCATTCGGTCTGCATTTCTGTATCTGTCTATCACTCGTTCCGGATGTGTCGGGAAAAGGCCGCTAACGATATTTTCCATCGTACTGGCGTCCCTTGTCACCGGTGGGGCTCTGGTCCCCAACGCTCGGGTCACAATCCTGTATCCCGCGCCCCTGGGATCCGAGTCCACCTCGTCCGTGAATCGTTTTCAGTTTTGTCTTCTACTGTCATTCATCGCGAACCTCGGCTGCCCTCTGGCGCGCCGGTACTGTTCCATAAAGGCAGCTGCGTCCTGTCGATTTCTGGCTCTCTGGGCTCTCCGCCTGAGTGCCCTACAGCTTTGTCTGAGGTTCGCTATCTCCGTTGTCCACCAGTACACTGTTCGTCTGTTTTGTACGTATCGTTTCAGCGGCATAGAGGCCTTGCAGAGCTGCTGGAGAAGTTTGGTGGTCTCTCCAGCAAGCGTTTTCGCTCTGGCCCGACTTGTCCCCTGCGGCAGTCGTTGCTCAGGGCGCTCTGCCGTCATCAGTCGTCTCGTCAGTGCTTTTTTGTTCAGGCGGTTTACGTCCCACCTTGTGGACCGTTGCCCCTGTCCCCTGTTTGTCCTTGTCTCGTCCGTTATGTCGAAGGCGATGTACTGGTGGTCACTAGCCTTGTACTCTTCAGTCACCCTCCACGCCTTTACTTTGGTCAGAATTCGGTCCGAGGCCATCATCACGTCGGGTATCGAGTTTCCGCATCCTGGTCGTCTATAAGTCGGTGTTGTTCCCTCGTTAACTACCGCCAGTTCTAGCCTTGCGGCACATCTCTAGCAATAGTCCTCCACGTCTGTTCGTCGTTGGCATCCCCCACTCGGCCGCTCGTGCGTTAAAGTCGCCGGCGATGATAACTGCGTCCCCAGGGATATCCCTCAGTGCGTCTTCAATGGCGTTCAGCTCTTCCGCATACTCGCGCGCCGTTCAGTTTGGGGATATGTAGACACTGACATATGTCAGTACGCCTATTTTCACCCAGACGCAATCCGCGCCTCGCCCGCGAGTTGTGACTCGCGCCGCGCTTTCCCCTCGGATCCACACTGCCGATGTGCTCGAGCTATTGGCAAACCATTCTGTCTGAGTCAAGTCTCTGTATTGTTCACTAATTATAAGTTTGTCAGCGTCGAATTCCGCTGCAATCTGAGGAAGTAGCGCGTGTGGCACACTGCTCCGGTTCATATTGCATTGGAGTACCGTCGTAGTCATATTGTCGTCTTGTTTTTTGTGTCTGTTAGGGCTGCTTTCTCCTGCGTGGTCCTGATCAGCAGTTGCTGCGCAGAGGAAACACGAGGGAGAGCTGTTACACTCTTTACTCGCGTGTTCCCTGTCGCCGCATTGCCAGCAGGTGTCATGTCTATCCGGTCCTGTGCAGTCTCTCTTCATGTGTCCATGTCCGAGGCATCGGTGGAACCTTGTCACACGTAGCCTTTGCCTTATGCGACAATTGACCCACCCGATCTTAATCCTCCATTTTTTAGTAGGTCCATGGCCTCTGTGCTGTCAAACTCACACACAGCCATCGTTTGGCCCCGGTGGTTCACGCTAAAGATATGGACCTTGCGTTCCGTGTCTGTGCCTGTCCCCCGGTTGATTGCGTCCGCGACGTCGTCATTCGTGGTGTCGCAGTCGAGATCGAGGAATTCCAGCGTCGCTCTGGGGGTCAAGTCTCTGATCCGTCCCGTCTGTCTGATCGCTTCCCGTAGTGCCGTCTCGAACGCTTTCCAGTTGTAGTAGTACCGCTCCGTCCTTGGTCTTTCGGATCATCCGTACTTCGTCTTTATATTTTGTGCTGTCCATTTTTTGTTTCAGTGTCCTGACCACGTCTACGTACGTGCGCCCCTCCGCCGGCTTGATCAGAACCGCGTCTCTCCTCGGTTTCAGGTTCGGGCGCTCTGGTCGCCGGTTTTGCGGCTGAGTAACATTTTCTTGTTCGTCATCGTCTGTCCGTTCAGTCGTCGATGTACCTCCTCGGGGCTTGGGGTTTGCTTGTCTCTCTTCCGTTTTCTCTGGGGGGAGGGGGGGGGGGGTCACGTCAGTCCGTCGCACCGATTCGGTTGTGTGGTCGCTGTCCTTGGGAGTTCTCTCATGCGTTTCAGCTCGAAAATTCCCACCTCTACCGCTTCCTCGATCTCACACATTCCTGTCGTAATGACTCGACTGACGTTCTTCTGTACGTTCGTCCGTGCCGTCATTTTGTCTAGGATGCTGACAAGTTGCTCTCGCAGCTAGTTCTTCGCAGCATCCCAGTTTTAGGGCGACCCTCCGTCTGTCTCGTTGGTTCCTGTCGCGGTTACCATGCACTGGCCAGGTTTCCTACCGGTGTCGTGGGGGGGAGGGGCGCGGGCATGCCCCTTTGGCTCCTCGGAGTCGGTTTTCGGTGCAGGTTGCGCTTGTGAGCCTGCTTGTTTCATTGTCATTTTTTTTTTTCATGTCCTCCTTGTCGTGCGCGTGTAGGGTAAGTGTGCAGTGACGAGAGATCCCCGTTGGTTGTACAGGGTGCGCCAGAGAAACTTACTTATTTGAAAAAATTCCCGCGCGGTGAGTTGGGCGGGTAGAGGGGTGAGAGGGGGCGCATCTGGAGGGGGAAGTTCCCAAGTTTGTTTCTCCCTCCAGTCAGTTGCCATCATGCTCTGGTCTAGACAGCAGCGGGCCTTCGCAGTCGAGAGCTTCTTTTCTAACGGTCGCTCACTTGTTGCTACGCAACGTGCCTTCCGCGCTCGCTTTGAAATTCCTCCTCACAGACTCGTTCCTGGCCGTAATTCGATTCTGTCGTGGGTTAACTCATTTCGGGAGTGTGGAAGTGTCGCTAAACCCAGAAATGGACTTCAACGGACCATCAGAACTCCGGAAAATGTCGAAAGAGTGAGGCAGTCAGTTGTGCGTTCTCCCCGGCGTTCGGCTCGCAAACACGCAGCTGCTATGGGAATTTCTGACACCACTGTTCGACGAATTCTCCATGAAGACCTTCAATTTCATCCCTATAAATTGGCTGTTGTGCAAGAATTAACTGAACGCGATTTTGTTGCCCGTCAAAATGCATGTGAAATGCTGGTTGACAACCTGCCTGAAGACGCGGTCGTTTTTTTCAGTGACGAGGCTCACTTCCACATTTCCGGCTGCGTCAACAAGCAAAACATGCGTTATTGGTGTGGTGTAAATCCACGTGAGCTTCACCAGAAGCCACTTAATTGTGAGCGAGTTACTGTCTGGTGTGCGATGTCGGTAATGGGAATAATTGGTCCTTATTTTTTTGAAGAAAACGAACGCGCAATTACCGTGAATGGAGCTCGTTACAGGAACATGATCGAGAAATTTTTTCTTCCAAGACTCGAAGAAATGAACGTTAGGAACGTGTGGCTTCAGCAAGATGGAGCCACAGCACACACAGCACGAGACTCAATGAATTTGTTGCGACAACATTTCCCCGACCGCCTCATCTCTCTCAGAGGCGATCTCCAATGGCCGGCACGCTCTCCAGATTTGACTCCATGCGATTTCTTTTTATGGGGTTATTTGAAATCTCTGGTTTATGTCGATCGACCACGGACCATAGCACACCTCAAGAACAACATTTGCGACGCCATTGCCAACATACCGATTGATATGCTGCAAAGAGTGGATACGAATTTCAAAAATCGACTTTATCAGTGTATGCGCAATGGGGGTCGCCATTTATCCGATGTCATTTTCAAGACTGCATGAAAAAAAAATTGGGATATTGTATTCTCAAAAAAAAAAAATGTAAAACAATAATTGAAGTACTTTTGTTTTTATTGACCTTTCAAATAAGTAAGTTTCTCTGGCGCACCCTGTAGATGGTGTTAGCGGCGGTCTCAGTCTACAGTCCGGTGGTCTCAGCCGCACCCCCGTAGCGGGGGCCCATCCGGTCGCCAGTCGGCACCACTGCGAGAGGCGAGATTTGACGCAAACCGCTTTACCAGTGTGTGGGGCTGCCTCCCGGGTGGCTGTGCCGTGTTCGGGCCCCCTACCACTGCCGGCCCAGGAGCGCCTTCCTGGTTTTATGACTATACCCTCCAGAGCGGGCGCGTACACGCCACCGGAAGAGACTCCCTCTCGGCGACTTTTACCACCCAGCTAGGGGGTTCTGCTTTCCTTGCGTTTCGTCAGAGGCATCTCGTGGGCTCACTCTCTCTCGAGCGACGCCCGTTTATAGGGCCCCCGCCTTTCATACCCCGCTTGGAAAAACTCCCGTTTATAGGGTACCGTCTCAATCGTAGGCGATACCCGTCTATAGGGTCCCCAAATTCATTCCGCCACGGGGTCTCTGCCGGGCGCTCAAAGGTGTAAGTATGCTGTGCGTGAGTGGTTCTGCGGCATTCGCTTACCACTATATGCGGCCACAGCCAGAGCTTCCATCTGCGGCCCCTGTTATAGCGTTGTCGCGGAGGACATTGACGCGACAGGGAGCGTTCTCAGCGGGCGCGACGTGGACGCAGGAAGATACGGTTTCCCCTTTGTTGTTGTTACGCGCACAAAGGAGCTGCCCACCATTGTTTATCATTATTATTTATCATTATTAGTATCGCTGTCATCATCATCATTATTATTCTCTATTATTACGGTAATCATCATTATTGTTTATCGTCATTTTGTTTTTTTTATCGTAGTAAAAAGGGGGAACAAACTTTTAAAGACCATGGGCGTCTCCACTGCGCCAGGGGCTAGGAGTTGCCTCTTAAAACCTGGAGCAGCGTCGTAACCCGTGTGCCGGGCTCTCATCTCGCATCATAGGGTCGGAGGGGGTCATCCATCTTGGCCAGGGTTTTCACGAAATACATCACGGCTAACCCTCTCCCCCCTCGCCCCTCGCCAAAAAATCGAAATTTCTTGGTCAGGACGGGGGAACCACTTCTGTCCGACGACCGGCCGTGGACTGCCTTAGCATTACTTCCGGCCGGACATCCGTCTACGTCCGCTTCTCTGATCGTACCGTTTCATCGTGGTCTTGACTGCTGAGTGCTGGCCCTTCTCATTCGCTCAGTCACCCAAGCATCCATCTGCATTTTTTCTCCTAAGGACAGTGTCTACGAAGGTGGACACGAGGATCCACCGTTCGCTGTCCTGGGTCATCACGCCAACGATGTTGTCTAGCGTGATTTCTCCAGCTGTCGCCTCTAGTCGGCGTCCCGTCTCGGTCCATCTGTCACATGTAAAAAATGTGTGTTCCGCGTCGTCTCGGCCGTGTCCGCAGTATTTGCGGTCTGCAGTCCGTACCCTTCCCATGTTGTGTAGGTATCGTCTAAAGTATCCATGTCCCATCAGAAACTGCGTGAGATAAAAATTTACCTCCCTGTGTCGCATCCTGCGCGCACCTCGTCTGTGTACCATCGTCATTGCGTGTCTGTTTTTAGCTATGCGGACTGCTTCCCCCCATATCTCGGCGCCATATAGGAGGATAAAGTGGGACATCGACATGAGTAGCCGACGTTTACTCGGTCTCGGTCCTATAGTATTTGCCATCAGGCGGCTGAGAGATTTTACTCTCTTCGCCGCCCTCTCGGCTGTCCGTCTTATGTGGGGGCAGAAAGTCATTTTCGTATCCAGAGTGACCCCCAGATACTTGATTTAGTTTCTGGTCTCCATAATCTCTGTCCCGACATTCATCGGTATTATCGTCGGTATTCTCTTTCTCGTCAGTAGCATAAGTTGTGCCTTGGCTGTGGCCAGTCGCAGTCTGTGTTCCGTCATCCTTCCGTCCTTCCCTTCCTCATTTGGTAAAGTCGTAGCTGGGCCAGAGACGGATCGCCTTCGACGATCACAGCTACCACGTTGTCGGCGTAAGCAACCAAGTAATCCTCCGGTGGAATCTCCAGCTGCAGCAAACTGTCGTATACTCCATTCCAAAAGTCCGGTCCGAGAGTTTATCCCTGGGCGACCCCCGCCGTGATTGTCCGGGTTTCTTGTCCGTCCCTCGTTTCGTACGTAATACGTCTGTTTCGTAAGTAGTCGTTTAGCACTCGGAGTAGACACGGCGGGACCCCGAAAACGCCTCTCAGCGCTTCCAGGATGTCGGCCCACCTCGCCGAATTGAAGGCGTTCTGTACGTCCAGTGTCGCCAGTAGCACCATCGGGCGAGCTCCATGACAGTACTATTGAGTCCGTTGGGAGGTCGTCAGGACGTCTTGAATTTCTCCGATTATCGATCGTCCCTTACTGAAGTCGTATTGTCTGTCCCATAATCCTCCAGTGGCTGCGATTGTGTACGTGAGTCTGGGTCTTATCAGTTGTTCGTACAGTTTCCTGTCGTGTCAAGTAAGCTTAGCGGGTGGTAGACCGACGGCGAGAGTGGGTCCCCCTTGCCTTTGGCGATGAGCACCAGCCTTCCACCGCTCACCGAACGTGCCTGTCGTCAAGCACGTGTTGTACATGTCTAGGAAGACCCGCGGCCTCAGGTTGCCCATCAGCCACAGAATCTGCCCCGGAATACCGTCCGGTCCCGGGGCCTTTCCGACCTTCATCGAGGCGGTCGCTCTTGCGAGCTCCTTCTCAGAAAAGTCTCCGCTCTCGTCTCGTGCGTTGAAAAAAGGCCGTCGGTGATCGTCCGCGTCGTTGGAGGGTCCATCACGCCGGTCGGCGTCCGAGCCCCGAGTCGACCGGTTACTAGCTTATAGCCGGTGCCCCAGAGGTCCCGATCCACCTCGTCGCACAGTTCCCTCCAAAGTTCCCGTTTTGTGTTCTTGATCGTCGTCGTCAGTTTTTTCCGTGCTATCCTATGAGCTGTTCTCTGCGTCTCTGCATCGTCCCCCCCCCCCCCCCCTCGCCCGAGTGAGTTTCCTCCTACAGGCGAAGCAGGCCCACCACGGTACCGCGATTTCGTCCATCCACCAGTATTGTTGTTGTCAGTTTCATCCGTAGCGTTCCTGTGGCATCGTGTCCTTGCAGAGCCGCTGGACGAGTTTCCTCGTCTCGTCAATCAGTCGTTCGCCGCTTTGCCGTTCAATCAGTCCATCGGGAACGTTACCCTTTGGAGCTGCTGCTGCCATCAGCTCTTCGGAAAATCTGTCCCTGTCGAGTCTTTTGAGGTTCCACCGTGGCGGCGGTGTACTCCGTCAGGGTCGAGTTGTCGTATCGCCTCCCATTTCAACGGCTATGTACTGGTGGTCGCTGGCATTGTAGCCCTTGACCACCCGCCAGCACCTTATCTGTGAGAGGGTTCCGTCCGACGTCAGCGTCACGTCGGGAATGGAGTCCCCAAGGCCCGGTCGTTTGTACGTTGGCGTGTTTCTCGTATTGGCCACTGCCAGGTCCAGCCTCGCGGCGATCTCCAGCAGGAGCCGTCCCCGTTTGTTCGTCGTAGTCATTTCCCACTCGATCGCTCTGGCGTTAAAGTCGCCTGTCAGCTATTTGCAGTAACAGTAACTATGCCGTCTGACTTCGGTTCAGGTTTCCCTGGAGGACCTTCGTTATGTCTTGGTCTTGTTCCTGCTCTCTTGTAGTGCGGCGGTGAAGATAGCGCACGAGCCGATGCCCGACCGATGCGCCACCTCCAGTTTTTCGGCCTTGGTGCACAGGAAGCGGCCCGGTCGGTTTTGGCACGTCTTACCGACGTGGCCCCGGCCGCCGCACTTCCAGCAGCAGTTCATCCTGTCTGGTCCTTTGCAGTTCCGTCTCGTGTGTCCGTAGCCAAGGCACCGGTAGCACATTGGTACTGTCGTCCTGGGCCGGATACGGCAATTGACCCACCCGATCAAAAGTCGCTGTCGTTCCAGTGACTCCATGGCTTCCTGCAACTCTAGCTCGCATACCGCCATGCACTGTCCGGATTTGTTGGGGCCGAAGATGTGCACCTTCAGGTCCCGTCTCTTGCTTGTGGCTCGCCGCGACCGCCTCGGGAATCGTGACGCAGTCCAGGTCCACGATCTCCACCGATGGACTGGGAATCATGGCCCGGATGCGCCCCTCCCGACCAATTGCCCTCTGGAGTGAGCGCTGGAAGTTTTGGCTCCCCTCGCGTCCCGACTGCGGTTCAAACAGTAGTCCTCCGTCCTTTGTCTTGCGGTAGTCCCTCACCGTCACGTTGTCCGTCGCGGGGTCTACCTTCTTCTTGACCTGTCGCAGTAAGTCTGCGTAGGTCATGCCGTGTTGTGGTTTAACAAGGATGGCCGTCCCCCGAGGCATGGGGCGCAGTCTGTCCTGCCTGTCCACTTTATTTTCCTCGTTCGTCTGCTTATTCTGTTCTGTTTTTTGTTTTTTCTTCCGGTTCTTTTTGCTCGTTTGTAATTGCCAGCTCCCCTCTGGCGGTTGCGTGTCGTCAGTCATCGTCGGTCTTTTCGCCGGCTGTTGGGGAGGGCTGGCATCAGCCCGTCACGTTTTCGTTTTGGCATTGGGTCCGGTTTCGTCTTTTCATCCTGTCTGGCTGTCCTTAGTTTCTTGAGCCTTTCACATTTACCCAGGGCGATCTCAGCAACCTCCGTGATTATTTTAATACCGTCTTTTTTCTCTTTGTTCATGTTTTTCTGTACGCTTGTTTTTTCTTGCATGATTCTGACTCGCTTGAAGACTATCCGCAGATGGTCCTTTAGCTCGTCGATCGTCTGAATTTATAGACAGTTTGTCGTCACATTTATCAAGAAGCTACCGCCTTTTGCGCTCTTAAAGCTCGTATTGCTGGAAACGCTACTGCGTCTCCTCAGGCTCGTGTGAACCTCCAGCAAATGTCTGTCTCTGTCAGTCTTGTCTTCGTCTGTCTTTTGTCCCGTTTGTTCGTCCGTCGGTTCTCCTGTCTGCGTCTTTGTCTTTGTCGTTGTTATTTTAGGAGTTGGGGACCATTTCTCTTGATGCGTTAGTCGTGTTTCCTTTTTGTTGTGCTGCCATTTTTCCGGTTTCTCCCTTATTCCCTTTTGTTTGTGTATGTGAGTGTGTTTTGGGATAAAGACACCGCAGACCGCCCCCGCCGACATATCCCCGCTACCGGCCGCCCCAGAGAAGACACCAGTGGTTTTACGAGCCGCCCCCTCCGCTACTGCTGCAGGGCCCGTTCCGGGCACCACCCGGTACTACAGCAACATAGGGATTATACATTATACATTATACAATTATATAGGGATCATACATTTTGTGGCTGATGGGGCAGCCACGTCAATCGGGCTAAGCGGATCCGGGCCCCTGTACTATCCAGCGGCCCAGAAGCATCGAGCCTGGTTTACTCAGGGTACTCTCTGGTTGTCCGCGTTGAGGCCGCCTGCCGCGGAGGACGGCGAGGGAGTCCCAGTTCCGTCCCCGGGTGTTAAGTGTACGTGCTAGTGAGTGTCCGCCTTTGTGACGTGTACCAGTTCATTTACTCGCATTCATCCAGAAGCCATACAGAAGGTGCTCAAAACTTGAGCTCTCCGACATTCATGCGCATACTCACTCCCATTCGCTTTTCGGGGAAGCCCGTTTATAGGGGCCCCGAGCATTCGCTTTTCGGTGGACCCCGTTTATAGGGGACCCCGAGCATTCGCTTTCTTAGGATAACCCGTTTATAGGGCCACCTGATCATTCGCTCTACCGGTACGTCCCTCGGACGTTTGTTTAGATGTTTGTGCTTTGTGTGTTGGTGCGTGTTCTCCACATGCCGGGTGGTTAGATCTGCACACCGGTTATCGTCATTTATTATTATTATTATTATCACGGTCATCATTGTTATTATCTACTATAATTATGATTGCTTATTATTATATTTTTTATATTCACAGACAAGGACAGAAATCCCCTGAGGCGTGTGGCGCAGTCTGTCCTGCCTTGCCTGTATCTTGTCCTCGTTTGTCTGTTCGGTTCCGTTTTTTGTTTCTTCTGTGCCTTTTTCTTTGTCTGTGTTTACCAGCTCCCCTCTGGCAGTTGCATGTCGTCAGTCACCGTCGGTCTTTTTGCCGGCTGTTGGGGCTTCAGTCACGTCTCGTTTCCATTTCGGCGTCTGGTCCGATTTCGTCCTTACGTTTTGTTTGGCTTCACTTAGCTTCCTGAGCCTTTCGCACACAGGGCGACCTCAGTACCCTCCGTGATAACTTTTATGCGCGTTGCTGGAAAAGCTGCTATGTCGCGTCCGGCTCTTATGAGCCTCCAGCCAGTTGCTGTCTCTGTCCGTTCTGTCCTCGTTTTTCTTGTCAGCGGTCGGTGTAGGACATGTTCTTCAGCCCCCAGAATCCGTGCTGCTGCCTAGAGCCACCGGGGTTTGCACCCAGTCGGAGCTTAGGGTGGAACCACCTGGGGTATTTTGTTCTGTCCGTATTCATGTTGTCTTTATTGAGTTCGCTAGTTTCTCCTCCTGCCAGAAGCACGCTGGGTACTCGGCTTCCCCACCGCGCCCAGTTAAGCCCACGGGGAGAATTATATTTATTAATATTATCACTGTCATCATCATTATTAGTTCTTTCTTGTTATCATTTCTATTTATTATTATTATTATTATCGCGTCATCATCATTATTATTTTGTATAATGATTATCAATGCCTACAACTACTTACTTATTTTCTCGTCAATATTTCTATATCTGCAATGTGACGATTTCACTTTTAGCATCGAGGTCGCAGGAAACTTAAGATTTGATTTTTCATCGTACGTATAAAAAGTGTACGAGAACAGAGGACAAAAGAAATCAGTAGTGTCCTTTGACATCGAGAATCCGCTACGGTGTCAGCCCACGTAGGTATTCACGCTGTGGCGAAACAATCCTACTGCAAACATGCCTATTTAGCGAGTCGCCGGAGCAAAGAGGGTCCTGCGCACGGAAGGATATACCTCAAGGGTGTACGGGTGCATATGTATGGAAATGTACATAGAAAGTCCGCGGACTATTCCCAACTCTCGGAACTTTGGCGTAATATTAAACGCCTGTCAAACGGAGTTAGGTACAGTCTCAGTCTCTCTGTCTATCTCTCCATCTCCCTCCCTCTCTCTCTCTCTCTCTCTCTCTCTCTCTCTCTCTCTCTCTTTCTCTCTCTCTCTCTCTGTGTGTGTGTGTGTGCCTCTCGCGGAAATGGTTAGCAGCATATCCATAGCAGCCGCGGATCCATCCAGCGATTTCCAAGACGTGACCTAAGGGCGCGTCCTCCCCAATGAGGTCCACGACGCGAGGCTTTGCGTTGCGCCCTTTTGTCTCCCGCCATATTCCTTGATGCGAAGGACCAGCAGTAGCGACCGTATTCCTCGTCAAGTTACGAGTGCTTTTCGTGATATTATGTTTGAGTTCGCGCGTAATATACGCTCCCGCATCGCGTCGAACCTCGCCTTCGCACACGTAATGTTCTCTCGGAGAACGTCGTGTAAGGCCAACACGGAGAGAGAAATAGAAAGAGAGAGAAACAGACAGACAAAGAGTCCACGAATATGGCAAATGACTTTCTGTAAAGCTCAGGATAAGGATACACACGCACACACGAGTTATACGACTCATACGCTTTCTCTCGTTCCTTACACACAGCACACACACGCGCGCGCGCGACGATGCATACAACCTTTATACACCGCTCTCCCTTAATATTCATTTCGACTGAGGTCGCATTTTCTCTGAACTCATTATTACAGCATGTTCTATCTGACGCAAAAAATCTCATCTTAATAATAAATTTTAAAAACCTTTATAAATACAGTATACGGTACGTCGCGAGACCCAGTCTTCGTAATATCCGCATGACGTTTTCGACGTCTGCCTCCTTCTGTTCTCCCCCTTGCCCTCTTTCTTACTCGCATCGTTATTTCGTTATTACTATGTAGTTACTATTCCGCGATAATATGGATACGGTTATTACCTTTATTTTCGTTATCGTGGTTGTTGTTGCTATTATTATAATATTGTATTACAACAATGGTATCATTATCATTAACTTGTATTATTATATTATATGTTATTACATTGTTATTATTAGTCACGATATGTTTGTAATTATTGTAGAGTAATTTTTTTTATTATAATAATATATAATTATAAAATTGAAATAAAATAATAAATATCAAACTAGAATATATATTTGTTATTATTATCATTAGAACTGTCATTATTTTATTTTAATTACTGGCATTAGCATTGATATGATAACAATCACTATTCAGGCTATCCTTTTTACGATCGCCGTTATTATTGTTCTTCGTTTTTTCATGTTATTCGTATTATCAAAGTATGGTGCCATTTCCGCGAATTATAGTAATGACAGTAATGAGAATAGTGATAAGAATAGCAATAATAGTTATAAGAACAACGGGAACAATGTTCTCAGCAATAATGACGGAATCAATAACTATTCTCATATTAATATTACCAATAATTTTTATTATATTATGCATCTATATGAGTAATTATTATTATTATTATTGGATACAAATTATAATAATGTTAGGTTTATCACTACCGATGCTATTTTTTTTCACCACTAGTATTTTCTTCTTCTGTCATTGAAATGACCATCAACATTTTAGTTCGTTTGATTCAGCTCCACATCATATTATTGTTCCTCCCAGTAAGGCGTCAATCAACCAGGTCATTCTCGCGTATAAGCGCTACCAGTGCCAGAAATGTGAAACATTTGCACTGCAATAAAATTAACGCATAATAAATGTCTTCTGTCGACCTGTCTTTCTCTCACTTGTATGATATGTAATAGCTAATGAAATGGTGTAACTTTATTTTACTCTATATTGCACCGACGATACACACTATAGTACTTTATGTAGTTTCAATTCGGATTGTAATGAATCCATTTTTGATTGTTATTCTCTATGTTTATTTAAATTTCTGTTTAATTTTTTTTCGTTTGTTTGCTTTTCTTTCCGCCATTATGTGCTCAAAGTTCATAATTTTCTGTCATCAATTTGTCTTTACGTATAACCATAGTGCAAATAAATCTAATCTAATCAATCCAGCAATCAACCAATCTCTCTCTCTCTCTCTCTCTCTCTCTCTCTCTCTCTCTCTCTCTCTCTCTCTCTCTCTCCCTAGAAGGATAATCACTTCTGAGCGGACACATACTTAAGATTAATCTTACATTATATTTCCGTTTTACCTTGAACTTCTGTTTTTACCGCCGTCAGTACTATTAGTACCATATCTCACTACTTTATTGTCATTATTATTACTATTATTATAGTTGTTGTTAATGTTTGACAACACAACTAGATATTATTATTATATTACATTATAATTCATTATGATCATTATTATATATGTTTTCTATGTTTTTGTATTCATCATCCGTTGCCTTAAGGTGTCACCAGGGCATAATAAAATTAATCAATCAATCAATCAATCAATCTCTCTCTCTCTCTCTCTCTCTCTCTCTCTCTCTCTCTCTCTCTCTCTCTCTCTCTCTCTCTCTCTCTCTCTCTCTCTCTCTCTCTCTCTCTCTCTTTCGTGAATAATTTTGTGCGTTTTTTCAAGTTTCGTATAATTTTGTACGTGTTTGCGTTGAATATAATTTACAAAATTTGTACACGTAACACGTCACAAAAATTGTACACGTAAACATTTGTCTTCTGCTATTATTCAACTTTACTCTTATTTGTTTGTGTTTTCTGTGTTGCAAACCGAGAGTGCCAAGATTGTATACTGTATCCGTACCAACTTTACCTAAAAGTGATAGAACTAGAGCATAATTAAACTATCAATCAAGAGTCTCTCTTTCTGTCCAAGTGTTCATCGTGATTTTTATCCACTCGCTTTCGTTTGCCGTTCGAATGGCGTCCGAGCTAAAAAAAAAGTATATTCGTTCGAAGTGCTGTACACCAGGTCGGATGTAATTTCAAGAGAAGCTCACGTTTATTCGCACTGACGACCAGTCATGAACCCGCGTCGGAATTAGACACGTGAAATTTTCGGATGGAGGAGAAAGGCGAGAAGCACTCGGTTTGGTGTTATACCCATGGGCGTATATACGTAAATGGAGAAGTAATGTTGATGTATATATATATATATATATATATATATATATATATATATATATATAATTATAAGGTAGGCCACTGAGTGCACATGGAATGGCGTTAGGTCGAGAATGAAGACGGAGCGCATATGCACGACGCCGGTAGAGTTATCTGAATTGGCAAAGTTTCTGGTCTCACCGGATCTTCCACCGGTACAGTGCAGTTGCAACGCGGGCTTTGCACGTGCGTTCGCTACGGAACGCAAGAAAGTGCCGGAGAACACGCGACAGGGGATAATATAGACCTAGAGAGAAGTACGAGAATTTGCATATATATATATATATATATATATATATATATAATATAACTCTTGTGCGTTCCAACCCCCCAATGGTATTGGTCTGACCACCTCGGTCTTTCACTACTTGCGTTAGGAAACGACCGCGAGGAAAGTGACAATGGTACTATCCCTGCGTATCTAAAGGGTGTCTCAAAATGTCCTGACATTTTTAATTATTAATGCAACGTATTATTTATCGAAAAACCACGACTATTTTTATTTTAACATACAGTACAAACATAGAGGTTATGTGTTAGACACAATATCCGACAAATCGCATAAACGGCATGGACTTGCAAGACATATTCTTTTAGAAATATGGCGCGGCCTGCCGCACTGCAGGCTGAACAATGCAGTTATTGTAGACGACGTTTCATGTGTTCTCTCGCGCCGCGGCGATGTGAAGTAGCCACCAAGATCGTGCGATTTTCTGAAATGAAAAGTGTATGCCAATGATCCATGGACCATTCCGGAGCTCAAAGAAGTAATTGGACGCACCATTAATGAAATTAGTTCGCAATTACGGAAAAATGTTATTGAAAATTTCGTCAAAAGAGTGAACGTTTGCGATAGGAACGAGGTGGCCATTTATAAAATATTCTGTTCCACACATACCCTCCATGTTTGGACATTAAATTAAAATTAAAATATTCGTACTTTTCAAATAAACGTCAGGTAATTTTGAAGCACGCTTTATGTGTATGTACATTAGACTGGCCCAAAATATTTTTTTTTTTCGGTTGAAATTTTTATTGAAGATGTTGTCGAGAATGACAAAAAATGAGTGCTGACCAAATTTTAGCCCTTTATTTTTTTTTGCCGCTTTCGTTTGCCGATTTTGTTTTCCCTAAAATTTTGTTTGCCGCTTCTTACCTTTATAACTCGCCTACAGGTAAACACACGGAAATGCCCAAAACATTGCTTTATAGGAAATTTAACGCTCTACAAGAAAAATCTTTAGCCTTCGTACGACAAATTCACTCCCTCGAATTTTATTCAACGTCAAAGTTTAATCTATGATAAATTTCATGATTTTGTGAGATTTTTAGACTTTTACAACAAAATTGTTGTTTTTTTTTCTGATTCATCTTAAAAAGTATTGTATCCTTTTCAAATTATTCCGTCGATAGTTTCTAAAATTCCTAATAGATTTAAATTTCTTGCAATTCAAAAGTACATTAGAACAAAAATATATTTTCAAACCTAACTCAATTCCCATAGCATGATTAATAAATATCTAAGGAATAATTTTAAAAGGATACAATACTTTTCGTGATAAATCACAAAAAAACAACAACAAAACATCAATGATTTTGTCACAAAAGTCCAAAAATCCCACAAAATCACGAAATTTGTGGTCAATGCAACTTTAATGTTGAATAAAATTTAAACGAGTGAATTTATCGTATGAAGGCTAAGGATCTTTTTTTAGAGCGTTAAATTTTCTCTGAACAATATTTTTAGGCGTAACCGTCTGTTTGCCCGTAGTCGAGTTATAAAGCTCAGAAGCGGCAAACAAAATGTTTACCATGTTAAATGAATGGGATATAGAAATTCGCAATGAGGGACCTCTAAATATTAATATAAAGCGCTGAAATTTGGTCAGCACTCATTTTTTTGTCATTCTCAACATGTACAATAAAAAAAGTTTTAATAAAATTTCAAATTTTTTTCGGCCAGTCTAATGTACATATGTATATGTGTATACTTTACAGTAATACGAAAAACAGCATTCTTCACTCTTGTATAGCAAAAAAGGGTACACTTATGCTGGAGAAAAAAAAATTATTTCGCAAGTCAAGCCCTACAAGTGAATTTTAAAAGGGGGCGCGAATAATTGTTTCTTAACCTTCCAATTTTTGCTGGAAGACTTGACAGTTTTCGTTCAATTGGAAAGAAATAGTTAATAAAAGTGTCCAAAAATCGATAAATATTATGTCGAATAATAATAGGGGACCTTAAAAAATACATATAATATTGATAATTATGTCAAATAATAATGGGGGTTCTAGAAATTAAAAGGGAGAATGAGAGAGGAAGAGATGAAAGGTTCGTTGGAAAAGTAATAGATACAGAAAGGGAGAAAGTGTGAGCAGGCAAAAAGTGGCGGTTCGAGGGGAGATCAAGGAGCAAAGTAGTAAAGTCAACGTGGTGGGAGACCGTAGAGGCCGCGCAGGGATCAAAAGGGCCTAGGACGCGAGTTACAACGCTCGAATATATACGCTGTGCGAAATTGTTGCTCCCACGACAAAAATATTGTACAGCATGCGTTTCGGAGTAACTCTCTCTCTCTCTTTCTCCCTCCCTTTCTCACTCTCTCTTTGCTTGCCTACCAAAACCAAGTCCTATGCATGCGAACCTCCACTACCGTCAGAAGGGCTGCCTTATATGGAACGAATCATTTATGGTATTTTCCGTGCATGTATATGTGTGTGTGTGTGTGTGTGTGTGTGTGTGTGTGTGTGTGTGTGTGTGTGTGTGTGTGTGTGTGTGTGTGTGTGTGTGTGTGTGTGTGTGTGTGTGTGTGTGTGTGTATTCCTATCTATACAGGGTGTCCCTTTAAAAATGTTACGAGCCGCTATCTCAAAAAGTACGCATCGAACTAAAAAATGTTTCGACTAAAAGTTGTTCGTCTGCGATAGGCCCAAAGCTACAGCTTTCACTCCAACCATGTAATTTCCATTAAGAATTATTTTTTACTGTATACTCTCGAAGCCTCCAGGCCTGGTCAAAGTAGAAAAAATAATTATTTTAATCCTCTACTTTTTTAACCACTGGACTTGAAAGTAACCATAGTCTTTTTGTCACCAACAAGTCTCACAAGCCAATGATTCTCAACGGAAAAAAGAATTCACAGAGTTCAAAAAAGTTTTCGCGATATAGGGTGGAGATGCACTGTGAAAAAGATGGATTTTTTTTTTTTGAAAATGTTGAAGTTGACCTCCCGACGACCTCGGAATTTGCAGCCAAGGTCAAACCATGAGTCGTATATTTTGGTCCCCTCGGAACACTTCCAATCGGCCACCCTGTATATATACATATGTATTGTGGGTATATGTATGGTGAACCTTCATTATTCACTCGACGTGTTACTTAACGGGACACGTTCACCGAGATACGTTCCCAAGACGGTGCCTTGTTTCTCACAAGCTGATGCGCCATCCTCGTCTATATGCCTGGCAAGCGAGACCACCGCGGGACTATTATATCCCGACGGTTTTCCTTCGACGTCAGACACCGCACCGAGCACACCCCATACGTAGATACAAGTGTCTGCGCAACGACCGAGACAACGAAGATTCAAAGACGGGTTTCCGAGCAAGGCGAGTAACCGCAGAACTATTTTAAGGTCACGGAGAGTGGAGCTTATATTACGAGATACAGGTAGGGGATATGAAAAATTCACCAGCGACCCAACGGGAGCCGACTTTCTTCCAGCGAGGGAATCACGAATATTTTCGTAACCGAAACTGAGCTAAACAATCGTAATTTGAGAGCAAAAATTGTCTTCCGCTTTGTTCTGCTTTACTTTGATTTAATTAATTTCATTTGCTATTATTATTGGTGTGTTTACTTTATCTTGTGTTATTTTGTTTTAATTTATTTTCCGTCAAGCTTACTCAAAATTCAACGTTAATTTGACTGGCTTTACTCGAGTCTAGTTAACATTCGATTTTAGCTGAAATTTAATTCTCCCTAAAATTCAATTCTACCAAAAACTCAATTCCACCTAAAATGCAATTCTACCTAAAATTCAATTCTCCCTATACTTCAATTTTAGCTGAAATTCAATTCTACCTGAAATTTAATTTGACGAAAAATTCAGGTTCAGCTGAGATTCAATTCTACCTACAATATGACTACTTGGAATTTGATTTTACTTGAAATGCAATATCTCCTGAAATTGACTTTTATTTAAAATTTAATTTTTGCTACAGTTAAATTTTGCCTAATGTTCAATTCTACATACATTACAATTTTACCTAAAATACAATTGTACTTAAAAAAAATGTCTTAAGATGAAAAACTGTTCTTACTGTGTTTCATTCTGAATAGAATTTATTTCTACTCATTTGTCTCTCTCTTAAGTTTATTTATATTTCTTTAATTTTACTGGAATTCACTTGAGACTCGGCCTTAATTCTGTCCACTCTACCAAAGTTCAATCAACATTCAATTTCACCCAAAAATAATAAGAGTCTTTTCATTAAACTTTACAAATAATAAAAAATGGATCGTTTGCAGCACGAGAAAACGTCCCATTTTTTCTCGCCTTTCCATTTGGTTTCTTTGCTCCTTTTTTTATCGTTCCGACATGCATTACACAGTAGATTGTATAAGATGTTGGGGTAAGGCCGTACATGGAGTGAGAAACGACGTTTCACCCCGCTATTTTGCGATACCTGACTCTCTCTCTCTCTCTCTCTCTCTCTCTCTCTCTCTCTCTCTCTCTTTCCCTCTCTTCCTCTCCTGAATCTCTTGGGCAACGGTATTTCGTGTCGACGACGACGACGAAATATTGCCGTCACATTTATTGCCTCAGCGCGGGAGCCGGCACGTCTCCAAGGAGGGACTCTCGAGAGAAGCGAAGACCGCGCGTCTCTCTGGTCAGAAAGGGGCTGGAAACGAATGGATAAAGTCTTGAAATGAATATAAAAAAAAGCTTACGTCGGTTACGGTGAAAAAAATTCTGAGGCGTATGAGCCGAGAAATAAATCCTCCAAAGGAGAACATGACTATAGCAGCGACGCACATCGAAATAATTTAATACTGGCGATACATACATATTGAATGCACACTGCCTGAGCCACAAACACGTATTTGCCGGTGGCGCCCCTCACGAGGATGTCGAAAATTTTGTACACGCGTATGCCGAAACGATTTTCCGGTCATATCGTATTAAAGGTTTCCGTGTAGAAAAAAACATACTCGTGATAAGAAAAAAAGTAACAAATACCTGTAAAATATACTTAACATAATAAATAATAAACATAATATTGAGAAAATGTCGGAAATATTAATTGTCTCGTGCTTGAACAGTGGTACAAATGAAAAATCTATGTAAGCCTTATAAAGAAGGAGCAGGCGAACAAAACCGGACGTGTCCACACGACGTAAAAAAAATTTATTTGTTTTCTTGAAGCACATCTTTAATAGGTCCAGAATTATTTTTAATCAAATCCGGCTCTAATGACCTCCAAATTTGTCAAAATCTGTCTTTTTAAGCAAAAAGACAGTTAGGTTGTCAGTAAGGTTAGTAGAGCATTTACCAGCAGATCAAAATTAAGTGAGAGTTCTCTTCGCATACAGTCGAGTTCTATAGTTCCTCATGGTTTTTAGGAATAGTCCTGGTTCCTCCAAAGAAAAATTCATCAAACCAAATTTTGTTCCACTCAAAGCATTCCATCGCGCCATCAATCTACTGCTAAGTCAAAGGAAAAAAAAAAGAAAATGAGTTGTGGGTGCCTGTCACATAGTTCTGGAGTTCAGAATACTTTTTATTGATAGTTTGGTTGTTAGTAACGATTTTTTTTCGTTAGGCGGGGGCCAACTTCACAAAATTTACTCGAGTGTACCGTTGTAAATATTAGTCTGATGAGGGAAAGTTGTAAAGACATTTAACAGAACTTTCTCGAGGGCAACCGGAACTCCAAAACAAAATCATTTTTCCAAAAAAAAAAAAAAAATGGGTCCACTCAAAGCATTCCATCGCGCCATCAATCTACTGCTCAGTCGGAGGAAAAAAAATCAAATCCGTTCCTGTTGTCTCTCACATAGTTCTGCAATTCCATGTACTTGTTATTGATAGTTCGGTTGTTAGTAAGGTTTTTTTTTCGTTAGGGGCCGGAGGTGCGGCAATTTCACAAAATTTACTCGAGTGTACGGTTGTAGATATTTGTCTGATGAGGAAAAGTTGCAAAGATATTTAACAGAACTCTTGGGAGGGGGGGGGGGACAACCAGAACTCCAAACAAATTCATTTTTCCAAAAAAAAAATTTGTCTTCACTCAAAGCATTTAATCGCGCCATCAATCTACTGCTCAGTCGAACGAAAAAAATCAGTTCTGGTTGCCGCTTACATAGTTCTGGAGTTCTGTATACTTTTTATTGACAGTTATGTTGTTTGTGACAATTGTTTTTTTTTCAATAGGAGGGAGGGGGCAACTTCACAAAATTTACTCGAGTGTACCTATGTAACTATTAGTCTAATGAGGGAAAGTTGTAAAGACATTTGACAGAACTCTTGCGGGGGCAACCAGAACTCCAAAAAGAAATTCATTTTTCCAAAAAAAAAATTTGGGCCCACTCAAATAATTCCATCACGCCATCAATCCACTGCTCAGTCCAAGGTGAAAAAAAATCCGTTCTGGTTGTCTCTCACATAGTTGTGGAGTTCAGAACTCTTGCGGGGGCAAACAGAACTCCGAAAACAATTCTATAGTCCGAGAAAAAAAAAATTCAGTTCCACTCAAAGCGTTCCATTGTACCATCAACTTACTACTAAGTTGAAGGAGAAAAAATCAGTTCTGGTTGCCTCTCACATGGTTCTGGAGTTTTATGTACTTTTAATTGTTATTTCTATTGTCAGGAACGATTTTTTTTCGTTAGGGCGGGTCAACTTCGCCAAATTTACTCGAGTGTAACGTTGTAAATATTTGTCTGATATGGAAAAATTGTGAAGATATTTATCAGAACTCCAAAGAAAAAATCATTTAAAAAATTTTGTTTCACTCAAAGCATTCCATCGCGCTATCAATCTGCAGCTTAGTCGAAGGGAAAAAAATAAAATCAGTTCTGGCTGCCTCTGATATAGTTCTGGTGTTCTGTGTACTATTTATTGACAGTTCTGTTGATAGTAACGATTGTTTTTTTTTTCGATAGGGGGCGGGCCAACTTCACAAAATTTACTCGAGTGTACCGTTGTAAATATTAGTCTCATGAAGCAAAGTTGTAAATACATTTAACAGACCTCTTGCGGGGGCAACCAGAACTAAAGAAAAATTCATTTTTCCAAAAAAATAGGGTTCACTGTAAGCATTTCATCGCGCCATCAATCTACTGCTCAATCGGAGGAAAATTTAAAAAAACCAGTTCTGTTTGACTCTCACATAGTTCTGGAGTTCGATGTACTGTTTATTGATAATTCGGTTGTTAGTAATGATTTTTTGTCGTTAGGGCAGTGGGGCAGTTTCGCAAAATTTGTTCGAGTGTACCGGTGTAAATATTTGTCTGATGAGGAAAAGTTGTAAATACATTTATCAGAACTCTTGTAGGGGAAACCAGAACTCTAAAAAAAACCTGTTTGCCAAAAAAAAAATTTGGGCCCACTAAAAGTATTCCATCGCGCCATGAATCTACCTACTGCTCAGTTGGAGGAAAAAGAAGAAAATCCGTTCCTGTTGCTTCTTACATAGTTCTGCAGTTCCATGTACTTCTTATTGACAGTTCGGTTGGTAGTAATGATTTTTTTTCGTTAGGAGCGGGGAGTGCGGTCACTTCACACAATTTACTCGAGTGTACCATTGTAAATATATGTCTGATGAGGAAAAGTTACAAAGATATTTACCAGCACTCTTGCGGGGGCAACCAGAAATCGAAAAATTCATTTTTCCAAAAAAAAAATTGCTCTGGTTGCCTCTCACATAATTCTGGAGTTCTATATACTTTTTATTAATAGTCCTGTTATGAGTAACGATTGTTTTTTTGGTTAGGAGGGGCCAACTCCACAAAATTTACTCGAATTTAACGTTGTAAATATTTGCCTGATAAGGAAAAGTTGTGAAGATATTTAACAGAACTCTTGCGGGGGCAACCAGAACTGCAAGACAAAATGCAATTTTCCGAAAAAAAAAATTGGTTCCACTTAAAGCATTCCATTGCACTATCAATCCACTGCTCAGTCGAAGGAAAAAAAATCAGTTCTGGTTGCCTCTCACATAGTTCTGGAGTTCTATGTACTTTTTATTGATACTTCTGTTGTTAGTAACGATTTTTGTCGTTAGGACGGCGGGGCAACATCACAAAATTTACTCGAGTGTGCCGTCGTAAATATTTGTTGACCAAACTAGATATTTTCGTTTAATATTTTGTTTTAAAATGGACTTTACGAAATAAATATATTTATTAAATTTTCAGACATCTTCAATTTAATTTTCTATTTAAAAGAAAACATTTATTTTTTTTCGTAAAAAAGATATTATAAATACAGCGTTTTTTGCCGCAAGACCCGTCATGGTAATATTTTTCATGCTTTTTGCCCCATATTGAAAAATTCCCTTCTTCATTTTTTCGCAATCTAACCTTTTCCTATAAGACCTAATTTCAACAGGTTGATTCTATAATATTCAATACTTTGTATATAATTTCAACAAATTAAAAAGGTTTTCCAGTAATTTTTTTTTCTTTTTTTTACAATAGCTCAATTGCAGGATTAGAAAAAAGTTCGATAATCAGTCTGTTCTTTTTTCGTTTATTTATTAGGTGTACAAATAAGTTTTAGGACAGTTTTCAAAAAATTCAAGATGTATTAAAAAAGAAGTAAAACACAGTTATTCATCGAAGTAATCTCCATCGCACTGAATGACCTTCAGCCATCTCTCAGGTAACTCGCGGATGCCTTTCGCAAAGAAACTTTCGTCTTGCGAGATGAGAAATTTAGCGACCCATTTTTCCACTTCTTCAAATGTTTTGAATCGCACGTCAGACAAATCGTTCTGCATTTTCCGGAATAAATGATAATCGGATGGGGCTAAGTCTGGTGAATACGCCGGGTGTGGTACAGCTTCCCATCCAAGCGCTAGTAACGTATCCTTGACCGGTTTACCCACATGAGGCCGCGCGTTGTCATGGAGCAGTTTTACTGGACGTTTTCCTTTATCAGAAAATGGACGTTTCTTCTCAATTTCTTGATTCACTTGCATCAATTGATGACAATAGCGATCAGTAGTAACTGTTTGACCAGGTTTGAGAAGTTCATAATACAGTACGCTTTTCATATCCCACCATATGCACAGCATGACTTTGTTACAATGAACATTGCGCTTTGGCGTGGATGTTGTCGGCTCGCCGGGGTCAACCCAATGATATTTGCGTTTCGGATTATCAAAATAAATCCACTTTTCATCGCCGGTCACAATTTTCCACAAGAAAGACTTTCTATGTTGCTTGTTGTAAAGACTCACACAAATGTTAAGACGGCTGTTTTTATTTTCTTAAGTCAGAAAGTGTGGTACCCACTTTGTTCCTTGTCGAATCTTACCCATTGCTTTTAAACGATAAGAAACAGTTTGCTGAGTTATTCCAAGCTGTTCCGAAAGTTGTTTCTCCGTCTGACAAGAGTTTTCATTCAGCAACGCTTGCAGTTCCTGATCGTCCACCTTTACAGGAGGCCCCGTGCGTTCACGGTCACTAACGTCGAAATCACCTTCTTTGAATCGCTTATACCAATACTCACATGTACTTTTAGATACAATGTTGTCTCCAAGAACAGAACATATCGATTCACACGCTTTCCTAACACTTTTTCCTTGATGGAATTCATAGCGAATGCAGTGTCTAATAAATAGCTTATCGGTCTGCATGTTTAATTTACAGAATTTATAGGTTATGTTTATGACTCCTTTATGTTTCGATACTACATATCAAGCGCCATCTATGATAAGTGAGCGGGACCTTTGAATTCATTTAGAATAGCTGTTATGATACAAAATCGAAGTGTCCTAAAACTTATTTGTACACCTAATAAATTACTTATGTTGTACCTAAAAATATTTTTTCATGTTTTAGTTTTATTTTTTATATAATTCCTCTGACCACTGCAGAATAATGCCTAAAAAATTGCACATACCGGTGGAATGTCCTACTCCAAAAAAAGTCTGAAAGGAAACAATCAAAAAGATTATTAATCGGTACGAAAAACTCTAGAGGCTTATGGATGATTTTTTTTCGATAAAAGTGAACAAAATGGTGGCCATTTAAAAATTCAGTGTCAAATCGGGCCTTTTTTCGGCAACTTTTCGTTTAAAAAAATGTGATATTTGCCAATAAAAAAACGCTTCCAAACGACGTTAAGGAATGGCGTGAAGAATTATGTGGCAAAATTTAAGACGGATAGCATGAAAGCTCTTCGTTTAAAATCTCTCCCCGCTTTGAAAAACGATGTTTCGAGAAAAGGCGCACCGTCCCCGCCAGGTCTCGCGCAGCTGGTCGCATCCCTTCTTCTATGAAAAAGGCTGTAGCGATCGGATTAATTCGAATTTCGCGACCAATATTTAACAGCGTGTTTATGAATGTCCATATTTTTGGATAATGCCAAAAAACGATTCTCATTCGTACACTGGAATGGCCCCTTACGGCGGGATATACATTGAGACAGGAAAAATAAGCAATGTTGAGAGGTTTTTTAAACCAAGAAATAATTATTCTACAATTTTCAAACTTTAGGTATACTTTAACAGTATATTAAAGTATACAAAACAGTTTTTTTTAAATTAATTCATCATCAAATTTACGGAGCTGTGGCAGAGTGTTATAGCAAGGTCGCCGCGGGTGCTGCGAATCGGCGTGCAGTCTAGCTTCCCGTAGACTTTGATTTGCAAAAAAAGTTCAAACATTATTTCAATTAGGCTATGTACAGCTTCTATGTGACGGTAATAAAAAAGAAGGAAATACAAATTTAAGAAAATGGCACGCATTTACAAAAAAAATTGACATTTCACGCAACATTTCAGAAAAATGTGGATTAAAATAGTAGTTTTTTTTCCAATTTTTCAAAAACAATTCTCGTCAAGTAGAAGGTACCAATGTTATCAATATTTCTACAAACTTTCAACTCAATCGGCTTAATAGTTTTTGAGTAATCCTGCACGCCAATTTCGATAATGAAGTTTTGAAAAAAACGGTGAGGCACAGCGTTGACGGGCTGTAACGTTCGAAGTTTTTCGAATTTCGCTTTGATACTTTGGGAAAAAATTCTACATATATAGTCATATCGTTTAAAGAAGAAAAAAAAAGAAATCGATTTTTTATCGTTGTAAATGTATATTCGGCTTTAAGCTTTCTCCAATATAACTTTAGCGCACTAATACATAAACGTAAGCCAGTTCTTCCTCATACCCCATACCAGCGTGACCTCACTAGGTAGATGCAGCCTCCCAAAGGCCGTAATGTAAATTATTCAGTCATTCCTCGCTCCTAAGCATCTCTAATCACTCGGCGACATCAATTATTTATTTTCTTCCATCGGTCTTCGACGTTTACATATACATTAGGGCGGTGGAAAAAAATCGATTTTTTTTCTCAACGGAAAATCGAAGTATGTTAAGAAAACGAATGTTTTGCAAAATTTGAGGGTTATAAACAATTTTTTAGTGAGTCCTGAAACGCCTTTTTCATTTTTTTTAAAATGATTCTCGGAGTATTAATTTTTTTTAAATCTCGATGCAGACAATGTTGCTGCGTGATCCAACGTAACTCTTGATTTAATTTCTTCTGTAACAATACACAATTATTCTTTATATATTATTGTTTACCATAAACAATTTGTATTTGCAGATTAAGAATCAATATATGTAATTCGATTGTGAAAATTATATCAACCACTTGATGAACAAGAACACGGTGCTCACATCACTGAAAGTCTAGCAAGTATGCGGGTTTTTTGGAGCAATATGTTATTTTGAAAAACGAAGACCAAAAACAATATCTGTTGCAAGTTGTGAGCGAGCACAGAAAAACCCATACTTTTTGCGAAAAGGCAAATTGTTATTCGACTCGATCTTCGGAGTAATTAAGGAGTAAGGCCACTGTAACGGCCCAAAAAAAAAGGTTTTTTCACTAATTTTTTGCTCCCGAAATTGAAGGTATTTGAAAAAAAACTTTTAATGGTGTTATCGGGCATACATTAAACTTTATTATAACATTTTTTTACAGTAAAAAAAAAAACAAAATGGCGGTTCCACAGCTATCTTCCCGGGACATGTTTTGCTTCCAGGGCTCCGCGGCACGCAGCACCACTGGTGCACTTTTGAATCTAGAACAAAAAAAAACTATTAATCTAGAGGGCTATAGCTAGAGAATGTCGATCGGATTTTAAAAAGTATCAATTTTTGTGGATTTGGCGTGCGTTTGAAAAAAAAAATTGATTTTTGACGAAAAAAACGGCAAGTTTTTTGTTAATAAAAAATCAATAAATAAAGTTCTTGAAAATTCCGATCGACATTGTCAAGATAATGTAAATGTTCACATCTGGTTAAAATTTCAAGTAAAAAAAATGAAAATTGTTCGAGTTATGCTGCGTGCCATTTTGAAAAACCATGTTTCGAGAAAAACGCGTTTAAAGTTTTGCGAATAGTTTTTTATTGGAAAAAATTAAAAAAAGAAGTTTCGGAGAAACTTAAACTATTTTTTATTTTAAACTTAAACTATTTTTTAAGCCAATAAAAAAAATTCATTTTTCAAAAAATTTACAGTGGCCTTACCCCTTAACGTAAGTTTTTCAACAATCGCATTCTGTGATCCAGAGTACACATTTTTTTGAACATCGTTTGGAATTATTATTTTTATTAAAACGACTTGAATTGAAAACGACCCGTTTATGTTAACTTAGAAAATGCTACAGAGCTTACAAAGTTTTGATAAAATTATATTATTATGATGTCTATTGGCGGGGAAAAGAAATTGACGAAAAATCGAGAAAAAAAATTATAAGTCGTTTGAGCACCACCTAAAAAAATGTTTAGACCTCTCAAATTTTCTATGAATTACTCTTTCATACCGTAGTATCATTTTCCGTTGAGTACCGCGAAAACAGCAAATTATTTTTTTTAACCACCCTAATATATATATTTAAAAAAACAGCTCTAGGAACAACAAGCCAGATTTGGCACGTATTGATTAATTATTGAATAATTCAAGTCTCAACGTAAAGTACGTAAAGATTTTTTCGTCATTTGCAATTGAATCGAGGATCTGTTCGCGTACGTATGAGTAATTCTTTTTGCAGATGCATTGAAAAATTATAATTCGTAACGCTTGCGTTGGAAATGCCGCGATCAAATACTATCGGGATTTTCACACTCTTCATTGATGAGCGCTGCTATAGGGGCTGATGGTAATTAAATTTGAAATGGCGATGGGAAATCACAGAGTGCTCTTCACGCCCGCCGCAAGGGCGTGACCGACACTCTATTAGGCTGATCGGGTGCAACAAAAATTGAACCGTTGCGCACGTTCAATTACGAATTCTTCCCTATATATTATTACTTAGATCTGTCATTTAATCACTGTCAAATTTCTCTGTCGTATTATAATTATTTACTATTTATAAATGAATATATATATATATATATATATATATATATATATATATACGGAGTGGCCCGAAAAATAATGTCCAAACGAAAAATCTAGATGCCACGGATACCTATCCGAATCACCCGGTACTTTTCGAGAAAAAATCATTTTTCAATTGTATTTTCCGAGCTTTCCAATAACATAGGTTTTTTTTTAATTTGTTGTGCATGTACTGCCCTTAAAATTTTTGAAAGCAATTGGGAGTCACTAAGACTAGTATAAGTATTTTTTTTTTTTGTCATCTGGATCTGTAGTGACTGATCGATAACATCGATTTAGTGACTGATAACGATAACACGAGTTATCGGAAAGAGTAAAAAGAACACAATGTTCTTTTTTCAAAAACTAAATAAGATTGTAGAATATACATGGGGGTGATTCGGATAGGTATTGATACACGGCATCTAGATTTTCCTTCTGGACGTCACTTCTCGAGTCACCCTGTATGTATATATATATATATATATATATATATATATATATATATATATATATATATATATGTATATATATATGTATATATATATGTAAGAGTGTGTGTATGTATGTCCTGTTATGAATGGATAACCCCGCAACTGTCGATAGGTCAGATCATGTCCTACTATATGCTGGAATTACAGCTTAGTAAAAGTTCCACGATTTTCGAGATGTTGGGCTTTATGTTCTTTTCTTTTAATTCGTCTGCTTTTGGATTTTCACATGCCATTTCTACAAATGATATGAATCGACAATAACTAAGCAACTTTTTTAAGTAATCGGCACGATATGCGTAGCACATTTTTTGTACACTACAGGCTATCAAAGTCAGATATTCAAATTGGTTTGTATGAAAATTCTGCATAAGATATTTTTTCATAAAGATTCCTTAACATGTAAGGTTAAGAAGAAGACTTTTCTAGATAAAACAAATAACCAAGAGTACTTTTCAAAAAACCGGGTAAAAATAAGTTATAATTTGGAGAAGTGGCACGTGATAAACCAAAAGCAGATGATGTTTGTCTCGAAAACCGTGGGACGTTTAATAGACGGAAATTCCAGCATATAGTAGGACATAATCTGACCTATCGACCATTGCAGTATTATCCTTTCGTAAGACGGCACCCTGTGCATATATATTAGGGTGTGAGAAAAAAAATCGATATTTTTTTTTCGGTTGCATCCACCAAAAAAAGGTGAATTAAGGCAGGATTCTACTTTGAAATCATGAAAAAAAACGCTATTTTCGTGAATTTTTTTCTGAGAATACTATTAAAAATATCGATATGGGGTTTAAACTGTTCAATAAATACACTCTTTAAGTACATAAAAAAAAAAATTTCAATGTATTTTATTCATTTTTTGTACACGTAAAATATGTTTAAAGCCAACGCCTCGAGAAGCAGGTACCGTTGCCGTGGTCGTGAAATCTTCCCGACGGATGGTCTGAAACAAAAAAATCAAATAGTTTCATGTTCAGTATGTCTTCAGGAACCGACCTTACTAGAATATTTTATATACGTGCAAAATTAAGAAAATGGCGGCTAAAATACGAAAAAAATGCGTTTTTTTGGGTCTTTTTTTGCAATAAAAAAATAGTTCTAATCAAAATTTTAAGTTGATTGTAGTTAGGTCGGTTGGTACACACATATAGAATATGTGTTCCAAATTTCATAAGGATCGGTTCAGTACTTTTTGAGTTATCACGACCACGGTACTTGAAAATGTCGTTTCGAGAAAAACGCGTTTAAAGTTTTGGTGAGTCCGGGCCACGCGCCGGGCGGGTCACAATAGCGCGCTCAGGTAGGTGCGTTCGAAAGGCGAAAAAGGATAGTTAGACTGCTTGGAACTTTATAAAATTTTGACCGAACATTCTTGAACATATTTACTTTCGAAAAATGTAAAAAAAAAAAAAAATTTTTTTCGAAGTTTCAAAGTAGAATCTTGCCTTAAGGTAAAAAAAAAAGAAGAATCCTCGAAGGAGAGCTGAAAAAAAAATTATTTCGAACGGCGCATTACATTTGAATACTTTCCATAAGAATAACACAGGAAAATATTGGCACTTCTGAACGTCGTAGTAAAACTCTTCAGAAAAAATGTCACAAAAATGTTATTAATATATTCTGATAGAGAATTGAATTCCCTACAAAAAAAAGTTCCTACGAACAATTAGCTTAGAACAACCGTTCAAGTGGTATCGCTGTCTGAAATTAAATTTTTTATTTAAGCGACGTGCTCGCCATGGCACACGTTGCCACCTGGCGGCAGTATGGGGTAGCTCGTAGTGCAAAATTACAAGCTTCACACTAAGGCCACGAACGGGAAACCGCTACATTTTTCCCTCATTTTGGCCTCAAATCAAGATCTGTCACTGCTACAAAATTTCATTCGTTATTGCGAAGTGAATCCTGTAGTAGGGGAGGCTGCCTCGAAAAAATTAGCTAGTCACTTGTGCTTTAACGAGAAAATTGTTGTCGTTTTTTGACAATGCTGTGCCGATAAGTGTGAAGGCAAAAATGGTACAAGCTCTGCAATCTCGAGAAGAATCTCAAAAATCCTTCCGAGTGAGTAATTGTTTAAAAAAATGATTGGGAAACGGTGCTGAAAAAAGACATAAGCGATTTCGTTACTCAAGAATCCTTATTTCTTTTCCAGTAATTCAATTTACCTCATGATTTTTTTAGAGTAAATATTGAAATACGGCCGAAAAATGTCACTTATTTGAGTTGCTTAGATTTTTTTAAATCCAAAAGTCGTTAATAACGTATCCGAACGTGGCGTCACTTTGATAGAAGGAAAAAACGGTTCATCAACAAAAAACGAAAAGCAGCTACAATATTTATTGGGCGTAGTGCAAAATCATCGACAGAAATACCCTAATTGCAAGAAACAGACTCTTAAAAAAAGGAACGATGATTATCAAGCATTATAATGTAAAAACAAATTATTTTATCTTATTAAACCAAATTAATTGAATAAAACTTTTCGAAACACGATCAATGATGGACGTAGTTTCTTTTATATTTCTTGTTGTACTTGATTCTTTTTTGTATTAGATGAATATTTTGAGAACGATTCCATGCAAATTGTATGTTACAGCAGGACATTCTCTATAAAAAAAAACGCCAAAAAGTTTTTTTTTTCGTAAAGCGATTCGTAAATTCGATTTTTACAGCCTTTCGAATTATTATTTTTTTTTTTTTCTATAAATTCAATTTCAGACAGCGATTCCACTTGAACGGTTGTTCTGAGCTAATTTTTCGTAAAAACTTTTTTTTTTGTTGGAAATACGATTCTCCATGAGAATATGTTAATGACATCATTGTGTGATTTTTTCCTGACGAGTTGCACTACCGTATTCAGAAATCCAAATATTTTCCT
>OZ023322.1:34641627-34766627 GCA_964007375.1 Ophion obscuratus | reverse complement strand
TGTGTGTGTGCGAGCGCGTAAATATGCGATGCGCGGTTCTCGTTTTCGTTCCACGATGATACGCGTGGGATTAAAGTTGAACGAGAAGAAAGCACGGCTTTTGTGAGCGCTACAGTGCCTCTCGTGTAACGCGAAGGGACAAGCTTAGCGGACACTAAACTCTGGATCCAACGACGACAACCGGTATACCGCTCTTTCTCCATGCCGATCGTACGAGGCTGAGCTTTTTCACCGCACGCGCAACACGCGCTTAGATTCGTGTAGAGGGTGTCCTGTTTCGAGTAGAACAGGGAAATTCGACGCAAACGGTACCGACTGGAGCATGGGTACCGGTTTTCGATGACATCGTAGAACTGGAATATCGAACGAAAATTCCGATATTGAAAAACCGATATTGAACACGAAAAATACCGATACTTCGACATCAGAGTTGAAAAATTTGAGGTCAAAATTCAGAAATTCAAATTAGCGGATCCAATATGGCGGAGCAGTGCAAAAATGTACTTGATTCGCATGAAAATTGGTATTCGAGGGCTTTCGAGGACGCTGGTTGCTAAACTCCCCTAAAAATTTAGAAATTCAAATGGTTGGAGAAAATACGGTGGACTAAAATGCAAAACTGATTCAATTTGGATGAGCGGTAAGTAACGATAAAACATTCGCCTTTTCGAATGAGGACAGCTGAAGAAACAACACGTGAATCCTCTGAAAACATTACCTAACTTTTGTTGTTAGTTGTGTTGGCCGATTCCTGTCATCGTTCATCCCAATCATTTCAAGTTTTGATTTCGCGTCCGCCATATTGGATCCGCCACTTTGAATGTATATATTGTGAATTTGAATTCGTAATCAGCGGCGTATAAAACCCCCGAGTACCGAGTTTCCTTAAATTCAAATCAATTTTTGAATTTTGCTCTGCCATATTGAATCCGCCATTTAGAACTTCTCCACGTTTGAGGCAGATTCGTAATCAGCGATGTTTCCCCCTTAAACGCGTTTTTCCGACGCAAAAAAAAAGACGTATCTGATAGTTTTCAATGCTTTATCACATATATGAGTTTCAACAAAATCGAAGGCGGACACTTGAGTGATGTTTCTTGCTCGCTATACCTACACTATTATTTGAACAACTTCCAAGCTTCTGACGTTTTTAATCAAGGTTTCCCATAAATATCGGAAAAGATCGAATGACCGGTATTCCGATATTACATTTTGTTGATATTGAAATAATACCGGTCATAGAAAAAATACCAATAGTCCAAGTTCTAGTGCCGCCGGATAAAAAAAAAATGAGTGACAGTGCCCAACGTCGAATGAAGGTTAAAACTTCCAATTGAATATCCATGACTGAAATAGGACCACCGCTACGGCTGTTTGAAATTTCGCTATTTAGGCGCTTCCGAAAGAAATGGCCAAAAGTGTCGAACATTATTTTTTCGACTTTTCCACCATTTTAAGGTTCTTCCCGATCGCAAATTTCTCGCCAATTACGAACATCGCGGAGTTTTCGTTGAAAGCTGATCTGCTTGTGGGTGGAACTGCTAAATCACCCCTTGACGTGCCGCACTCTAAGGGATGGTTCCACCCCTTAAAAACGTTCACTGGCTGTCGTCATAGTCATCCGAAAATAACGAGACACCCCGTATACACGTATGCATATGACTGTATAATACTTGGCGCGGATAATCCGAGTATACGAGGAAAATGAAGCGCGCTGCCACTAAATCCGAAAACGCAGTGGGGCAGAATTTCTCATATGCATATGCGTGCTATGGTTAAAAGCAACCCCTTATAATATCAACACCCCGCCCCCTTGCCCCTGATCTCCACCGCGTCTCTCAGCGCTGTACCGCTGCAAGTCAATTTTATTCAGCCCTGTGGGTGTACACAATTCGGATCTCTTGCTCGCTTACTGCACATAGTTTTTTCCACTTTCTTTTCTATCTCTTTTTTGCTCGTGGTTGCTCCTCACCTCTCTCTCATTCTCTCTCATAAAACGTGCATCTCTTCCGTTATAGTCGACGCTTTGATATTTTATCGGTGGCCGACACGTAACACGCCTCGAAGGGAATGCAAGCACAACGGGATCGGTAGAATAAATAAGACAAGGTATGAACCTGCTGTGAGAATGCGAGAGAATGAGTTTTGGTTGTAAATTACCAATGTTCGAGCTACTTCCAGGCATTTCGTGAAACTTATCTTTAAGCATAACTGTCTACACCCCCACACATATATGGATAAATATATATATATATATATATATATATATATATATATATATACACACACATACATACATACATACATACATATATATAAACGTATTTATACATTTATGTACCCACGCTTCCTACCAGAAGTGTGTAAAAATCCCCAGAATGGTGCCAATGCGAAAGGTACTCGCACAAACTCTCTCACATGGACAAACTCTCTCACACTCACCGGACCCAAAAATGTGTGTGTGTGTGTGTGTGTGTGTGTGTGTGTGTGTGTGTGTGTGTGTGTGTTGTGTGTGTGTGTGTGTGTGTGTGTGTGTGTGTGTGTGTGTGTGTGTGTGTGTGTGTGTGTGTGTGTGTGTGTGTGTGTGTGTGTGTGTGTGTGTGTGTGTGTGTGTGTGTGTGTGTGTGTGTGTGTGTGTGTGGGTGGGTGGGTGGGTGGGTGTGTGTGGGTGTGTGTGTACATCATACGAGTGCTCCGAGAAGTTTCTGCAGCTGCAAAGTTTTCTGACTGCCTTGCAATACCCGGATGCCCATGTTTCGCGAAAGCCTGAGCCGGAGAAAACTGACGAAGAAGTGGATAATCCTTGAACGGAAACTTTAGTGCGTTACAAAGGAAAGGAAAGATCGAAAAATCTAATTACGCGTACAGCAGAATTCTCTCAATTGTGCCATGGAGGTTATATATATATATATATATATATATATATATACACAGTGGGTGAAGGAAGTATTCATTCACCACGATTGAAAAATAATAAATCCTTTAACAAAAAAAAAAGAACATTTTACAAATTATTTTGTCGGTAGCTTATTTCATATATGAATAATGTATTTTAATAAAAATGATTAGAAAACACACGGAACTAGGCGTGGTTGGCAAATAGGTTTATTTCTCCAAACTTATGATAATCATTATTATTGTTTTTGTTGTTGACGTTCGCAAGACAAAAGGCGTATTATTTGTTTATTACATCAACTGCTACGAAATATTTTTGATTAATTTTGACTGTTTATATATGAACTGGATTTACTATTTACTGTATACTATATACTGTATTCCTCTCCGGAAACTTCAAAACATTGTTTTTTTTTGCATTTTTTTATAGTGTGAACTTTCAGAAATATTTGATGACCAACCGGACGCTGAAATTCGAAGAATTGACGAAGTTCCACCTCTTTTAGTGGAATATGATTCGCGTGTAACGAAAGCGGACATCAAAGCACAAAACCACTCAATAGAGGCTCGAACCGCCCGCAGATTGCATAGATTAGGCGTATAACACGATCTCGATGATGACGAAGTACACTTATATGATGCCGAAATCGCTGACTAGCGGTAAGACGACAAAATTTCGCAAGATCGTGTAAAATATGTATCAAAACTTTGAACGCTATTATCTCGACACTACATATCTTGACACGGCGGGATTGATATATTGAGTGTATAATATATGTGTTCACACGACGTGTTGAATATATATATATATATATATATATATATATATATATATATATATATATATATATATTTAATATATATATATTATATATATTATATATATATATATATATATATATATATATATATATATATATTTAATATATATATATTATATATATTATATATATATATATATATATATATATATATATATATATATATATATATATATATTTAATATATATATATTATATATATTATATATATATATATATATATATATATATACATTTATTTATTTATTTTCAAGCATTCACACTATTGACTTGAATTTGCACAGTTAGCGTTCAAACAGTAGTCATTTTCGGTTTACGATCACGAACCATTTGTTTATAACCATGACTTCAGCACGCTGTTTTTCAAGAAAAAAATGAGGTTTTCTTTGGAGAAACTGTCATTTTTTGCATTTTTCGAAATTTTGAAAAGTGGCTCGTGACCCATAGCCAGTTTGAAATATTTGAAGAATTTTATTTTGGTTTCGTTTCAGATTACATTTGAGCCTGGTAGAGATCCCGCCGTTTCGAGCCTCGCCCTTGGAAGACTGCAACATCAACTGTAGCACCGCGAAAACTTTGAAAGATTTTCTTCCGAAAAAAAACACATTGTAACCACATACATGTGGACAGCATGCTGAGAACAAATTAATTTATTCCAACCAATGTGTTACTAGAAATAAATGCATCATTTTGGCCCTTCGAATTGGACTTCCAGAGAGGCATATCCCGTTAACCGATTACCGCGAGTTGCGATACCAATTAAAGCGGGATATAAATTTACAAGGATCAAGAAATAGATTTATTTTTTCTTTTTCTTTAATGGGTTACATCTACCTAGATGGGTAAAAAAAATTGTATTTCCCAAAAATATTTTTATTCGATCATATCACCTTTTAGCTATATTCCCTGAAAATTTCATTGGGATACTCCGAAAATTGAATGCGCTACAGCTTCTAACAGTTGGGCACGCGGTAGCAGCATCGTACTTCAAACTATAAATGCGTTTTTCTCGAAAGACTGTTTTCAAGGTTGGTGGACACGATATCTCGAGAACCACTGGATGGATTGTTTCCAAATTTACAGGTGATAAGATGAGAAACATTTGAAGGTCGTTGACGATCTCACTTTTTTTAAATCCATCTTCATTTTTTCGTAGATTTTGTATGCTCGAGGTTCAATTGGTTGCCACGTTGTTGAAAAAAATTATTTTAAAAATCGACAATCGTCAAAAACTCGTATTTATTGTTAGTTTGAATAATCCATTCGGTTTTCAGGTTTCAGATGGACAGTTTAAGCTGGAGGGTGTCCACCGCCAAACTTGGCGAAAAAATTTCATTATCTGCCAATGGCCATGTTTTTGGTGATTCTTTTTATAAAGGCCCTGAAAGTATGTAGCTTTGTGTTTAAAAAAATGCGTTTCTCTTCAGCCAACTGTTTCCCAGAAACAAATTTCGGAATTTTGGCATGTTTTTGGACTCTATTTATATTTAACCCCTTAACATATCGCGAAGTTAAATTTTTTCTTATTGACTAATGTGAATGAACAATGAAATTACTATAATGTGAGGAAAGTGTCACCATTGCTACATAGCCAATCACTGTAGGTGGTTCTGGCAACTGGGGTCTTCTGAAATGAAAGATAAAAAAAATTATCTTTCACTATAATAATGAAGGTTTCATACGACCCGATGCTTTTTTGAAATTTTGAAAATTACGAAAATGGCAAGCTGTGGAAAAACTTTAAATTGTCACAAAAATAAATAAATGTAATCAATAATTATTAAGAAATGGATAAACATATGAAAATAAATCATCCGGTCATACGATAAATTATGTTATACACTATGCTCACCCCAAATTTGACGTGAGCCGGACCGATGAATTTTTAAATACGACCCGTTTCGTAAAATATAGTTTCCAGATTGCCGTAAAGGAAAAAAGGGCGCAGCGAAATAAAAAAATCATGAGACGAATTATTTTCGTTCATTCGCGCTTTATTCTTACCTCTCGAGAAGATCATTTTTTTCCTGACTTTTATTTCTGGTTTTTTTTCTTTACTCCGTCTTACCCAAAATAAATCGTTTCAAGCGTAAAGACGGTAATGAAACATTTTTAGACACGAGAATTGGGGGCTACTACCGTCAATAAATTTTCCACCCCTTGTTCGTCGATTCTGCGTATCCTCTCAGACTTTTCATTTCCTTGTAGAATCGATGTGCCCTCGAGGCGAAGTTCGATCTGACATTCGGTGTGGCCAGACAAGCCGAATAAATTCTCCGTGATTTCACTTCGTCGCTCGTCACTTCGATCGTGAGATCGGAGCAGCGAAGGAGAAGGAGAAGTTGGAGGAAAAGGATGAGCACGAGGGGAAAAAAAGTAAGGGAGAGGAACGAAAAAGCTGAAAGAGAAAAATGCAGTTGTAAAGAGCCGGGTCAACCGTCCAGTTCGAATCCTTTGTGAACTGGTCATAGAGAGGACACACTCTCGTATGTATATATATATATATATATATATATATATATATATATATATATATATATATATATAATGGGGCATTCCACGACATTTCATCTAGCCCGTGATCCCGACCATTTTTGGTTTTCCTGATTTTTTTTTTTTTATAAGACTGTACCCCATGAAAGGTATGTCCACGCCATTTTTCAGATTTTTATCTCTTCTCTTTTAGGAGTTATAATTTTATAAAAAATGTTGATTTCGGAAGTTTTGGAAACGTTTAAACGCCGATGACTCCAAAACGAATTGAGATATCGACAAATATCACAGTGTAATTTTTTTATTTCATTTTGAAGCTTACTTTCGTTAAAAAAATATGAACAAAATATCAATTATCAATGTCAACGTTTTTTTCTCTTCTAAGGTGAAAACTATTTTTTAAAGAGGAGTACCTTTTATATTTTTGTCGAAAAATTCCCTAAAATAGATTGACCCATTCTATGATTTTTAAGACCAGTCTCATTGTGGGCCCATTTTTCCTTCTGTTTTTTTCGAATTAATCATATTTTTTGCGAAGATTTTTATCATTTTAATCCCCGTTGCTATTAATCATTTCCTGATTTCCAATTCGGCTTCGTCAGGCCTAAAATGGTTTATTTTTTATTTGTGCTAAATTTGACGAAAAAAAAGATTTTTTATTAAAAATAATTTTTTTCGTTAAATTTCGCACTAATCGAAAATAAACCATTTCAGGTCTGCCGCAGCCGAATTGGAAATCACAAAATCATCAATAGCATTATTGGAGATTAAAATGATAAAAATCTTCTACAAAAAATATGAGTGATTCGGAAAAAATAGAAGGAAAAATGGGCCCGCGATGAGACTAGTCTTAAAAATCATAGAATATATGACTCTATTTTAGAGATTTTTTTGAAACAAATAAAAAAAGGCAATCATCTTTTAAAAAAATAGTTTTCACTTTAGAAGCGAAAAAAATGTTGACACTGACATTTGATAATGTTTTCATATTTTTTAACGAAAGTATGCTTCACAATGAAAAAAAAAATTGAGTGACACTTGTCGATTTCTCAATTAGTTCAGGAGTTATCAGCGTTTGAACGTTTCTAAAACTTCCGAAATTGACATTTTTTGGAAAATTATAACTCCCAAAAGAGAAGAGCTAAAAATCTAATAATTGGTTTGGATATTCCTTTCATGGGGTACAATTTTACAAAAAATAATCAGACAATCCAAATAGTCGGGGTCACGGGCTAGGTGAAATGGCGTGGAATGTCCCATATATCAGAAAGAGAGAGAGAGAGAGAGAGAGAGAGAGAGAGAGAGAGAGAGAAAGAAAAGCCAAAGAAGAAAGCAAGAGCCCAAGACGTCCTGCGGAGCCTCGTTAGTCCCATACGACGACAGACTTACGGTCCCCGCAATGACCCGCCATTCGATACCCGGCAACGCGCGTCCTGTACTCCTTTCGTGCTGTGCGATAGGAACGAAAGAGTGCTGCTTATGTGGTCGATTGTGCCTGCAGTTTCGTGGCAAGTGAACTTCACCTTCCTTTTCCTCTCCACCCTCGTCCTTTCTCCACGTCGCATTGGCTTAACGTCTTTGGTCCGTGCTCCTCGCTTCCTCGTACGGTTCTGGACCAGTGAATTCTCGATGTCCGTATGTATATATATATATATATATATATATATATATATATTTGTGTATGGGTTTACAAACCTGTGATCAGCTCCTCGAACACTCGACGCGACTCCTGACCAATAATCGATTGTCCATCCGTAAATGAGAAAAAAATCCCGACTGAGCTTCGAATCAACTTGGCAAATCCCATACAACGACTATAACTTTTTATAGTCTATTACATTTTATATTAATTTCATAAAAATTCGAATCTCGTACGACGCACACATGTATTTATATACGACTCTACGCTACTAATTAATGCGATGATATTACGAATAAGTGCAACAATATACATTTTATGTAATGCTTAAAAAATAATTATATAACGTATATAATTTCGCAAAAATAACTCTGTCGTGGATATTCAGCATCTTCCTTTGCCATGCTTTGCAAGCATGTGACGCAAGAGAAACGAGACGTTTGTATAACGAGACTTTCGGTTCTACGTGATTTTCCTCATTTCTCCTTTCGTAGTCTTTTGCCTTCGATGTACACCACCCCCGCGAAACTTTGCTCGTATATATTTCTCTACGCATAGGTATATGCATATGTGCATATACACAGGTGCATACATGCAATTTCCTTCTCCGTTTCCCAGCCGCAAACACGGGAACAGAACTCGATTTCATTCTTCATTGACGCACGTCGACGTGTGCATGAATCGGGAGCCCTTATGCTGCGTATATGTATATCGACGCCTGTCAAACATAAGGACGCAATTGAGCACAATGAGTGACAGGGGTTGTGCTCTTCCGTTTCCAACCGAACGACTCAGCATTACGTCGATAACATATGTGGACCGCGGAACGCATGGCATATATATGAATGTGTGCGCGCACGTGTGTGGGTGTGTGTCAAGCACACACTTGCTGTGAGATTTCTAGGTTGCCCGAGGGAAGAAAGTCTCGTAGCTTCTTCACTAAAACGTGCGATATGCGCTTTCCCGGTTTCGCGAAAACTTTGGATAGCAATAGTATTGAACGCATCTTATACGGATTTGTAGAAAATAGAGAGGAGCGCAGAGAGAGAGAGAGAGAGAGAGAGAGAGAGGTTTGGCGAGGAAGAGGAAAATGGGTGAGAGAAAAAGAAGAGGTGAGGGTGAAGGATACGAGGGTGTACATACCACAATCTGCGATCCTCACACCAGCCAGCTTTTGATTTATATGTTAATCGCCAGACAGCTGTCTCGTGACGTATGAACGCAAGTGCGGCCCGCCTGCTTGCGCGGACTCTCGACTTTCTCATATATCCACCCATTTCATTTCTGTACCTTCACACGGTTCCACGTTCTTTCTCGCTCGTCTATTTGTACCCGCGTCTTGTTCCGGCTGCGAGGTATCCCGAATAAGTAGACAAGCTCGAAACCCGAGTCTCCACGAAAGTCAGAAATAAATTGCGGCTTGATATGACAGCTGGGATGGCAAGCGAAGCAGAATTGGATACACTGAAAGAGAGAGGCCAAGTGATTGGCAGTATGGTGTGATAATGCCAATCGTGTTTTTGGCAGTGTTGGCATGATGGGATCATGTGTCCGTAGTGTTTTTTTGGGTCCAGTACCTACTTTAGTGGTTGGTTGGACCGAATGATGGCATGGTTCGATCAAATGCCTGCAGCAGTGCTTTGGACCGACTGCCTACTTTCACGATTGCCTGGGTGATAACATTACACGATGGTTTGTTGGATTAAATGCCTGCAGCGATGCGTTGGATCAATTTCTACTTTTGTGGTAGTTTGGTTCCGACTGCGAGGTATCCCGAATAAGTAGACAAGCTCGAAACCCGAGTCTCCACGAAAGTCAGAAATACATTGCGGCTTGATATGACAGCTGGGATGGCAAGCGAAGCAGAATTGGATACACTGGAAGAGAATGTGATTGGCAGTATGGTGTGATAATGCCAATCGTGTTTTTGGCAGTGTTGGCATGATGGGATCATGTGTCCGTAGTGTTTTTTTGGGTCCAGTACCTACTTTAGTGGTTGGTTGGACCGAATGATGGCATGGTTCGATCAAATGCCTGCAGCAGTGCTTTGGACCGACTGCCTACTTTCACGATTGCCTAGGTGATGACATTACATGATGGTTTGTTGAATTAAATGCCTGCAGCGATGCGTTGGATCAATTTCTACTTTTGTGGTAGTTTGGTTCCGACTGCGAGGTGTCTCAAATAAGTAGACAAGCTCGAAACCCGAGTCTCCACGAAAGTCAGAAATACATTGCGGCTTTATATGACAACTAGGATGGCAAGCGAAGCAGAATTGGATACACTGGAAGAGAATGTGATTGGCAGTATGGTGTGATAACGCCAATCGTGTTTTTGGCAGTGTTGGCATGATGGGATCATGTGTCCATAGTGTTTTGTTGGGCCCAGTACCTACTTTGATCGTTGGTTGGACCGAATGATTGCATGGTTGGATCAAATGCCTGCAGCAGTGCTTTGGACCGAATGCCTACTCTCACGATTGCCTGGGTAACGAGATTACACGATGGTTTGGTTGGATCAAATGCCTGCAGCGATGCGTTGGATCAATTTCTACTTTTATGGTAGTTTGGTTCCGACTGCGAGGTATCCCGAATAAGTAGACGAGCTCGAAACCCGAGTTTCCACGAAAGTCAGAAATACATTGCAGCTTGATATGACAGCTGGGATGGCAAGCGAAGCAGAATTGGATACACTGGAAGAGAATGTGATTGGCAGTATGGTGTGATAATGCCAATCGTGTTTTTGGCAGTGTTGGCATGATGGGATCATGTGTCCATAGTGTTTTGTTGGGTCCAGTACCTACTTTGATTGTTGGTTGGACCGAATGATTGCATGGTTGGATCAAATGCCTGCAGCGGTGCTTTGGACCGAATGCCTACTCTCGCGATTGCCTGGGTGATGAGATCACACGATGGTTTGGTTGGATCAAATGCCTGCAGCGATGCATTGGATCAATTTCTACTTTTGTGGCAATTTGGTTTTTTCGATCTGATGATGGTATGGTTGGATGGAATGCCTACAGCAGTGCGTTTGATCGATTCCGACTTTGGTGGTAGGTTACTTGGATGAGATTATAGCATGCGGTTCGTTGGATTGAACATATAGGTTCGTGGTCCGGTTGGATCACATATCTGCAGCGGTGCGTTGGGTGGAATGTCCACGTTCATGATTGCCTGATTGACTAAATTACGCGATGGTATGATTGAATCAAATGCCTACAGTGATGCACTAGATCAAATGCTACTTTCGTAGTACGTTTGTTGGTAGGATCAAATGATGATAAGATAGAATGAATGTCTACAACGATGTGTTCAATGAAGTTCCTGCTTCCATAGTAGGGTGGTCCGTTGGATCACTGTGTGGATGAAATACCTACCGTGATGCTTTGCATACAACATCTACTCCAAGTTGGAATACACCTAGATATTCGGTTAAGCGGGCCCTAAATAGGAGTTACGCTATTAGATAACAACTTTGCCTGTGGTACCGCAGCTAGATACAAGCTCGATGGATGTAGTACATTGAACCAGGATCGCTAAAAATATAAGCAGGCATCCCAAAGCTGTTATTGTACCAGACCAATGTACGAACATTCCCCAGATAAACTTCGTTCAGTCCTGGCAAGACCGTCCAGCCCGAACTCAAACCTAATATCGAATGGTCCAAATATAGGTGTTCACAAAACATTTATAAATACTTCGGCTAATTCGTTTTCTGTCTTCGTCGAGCAAACCACGAATAAATAATCACGTCTCTTCGAGCCAATCGATTACGTTCGGATAGGCTTGCAATTTTAAACACGTGTCTACCTCCAAGTGTCACTGAAATAAATACGTCTGATATGTCATTCTCGAACGTATCTTGCGTGTCGGGCCAATTTTCGTCTGATTTCGTAAACGAAATGCATGGCCGAAGAACATTGTATTGAAAGTAAAATTGGTTCGTTGAAATTAAAACACGGATGAAATTAAAAAAAGTACCAGATTTACTCCATAAAGCCTCTCTTGATTTTTCACAATCTATACGGTATATTTTTGTACTCTCCTCAACAAAAGGAGAATAAATTGAATAAATAAATAAAAATAAATTGATCATTTATAAATAAACATTATGAGAATTAATAATGTACTTCGACGATTATAATTGTAAATAAAAAAACACCAGACTAGTCGTGAAGAAAAGACTTCGTACATTAAAAAAAAATCAGTATTCAAGGAATCCTCATCTACGTAGATATTTTCTGCCATTTTCGGTGGGAAAATATGTAACAGAGCTTTTTTCCCGACAACACGACTTTCCCTTCGCAATCCAGTAATCCCGGGATTTCAGAGGAGCGAAAAAAATGGAGCGAAACTGTCAGAGGATAAACGAAAATATACGTGGGTTAACACTGCATAAAGAATGTGACAGCATTCCGAACGTCGAATGTCGACAGTCCTGCATAAGTTAGCATCGTAAATAATGCCATATATCCTTCCCCGAATACACCTAACTCTCTACACTCGGTCATTTACAAAATGTATATCCCTCAGCGCCAGGACGTACGAAAAAAAAATTGATCTCTGAAAAAGAAGTTCAAAAATACAGAGTTGGTTGCGCCGTACTACTTTTCAAACTCCTCCCTGCGTGATTCTGTTGGAATTAAAATGCGGTTAATTATCAATCTGACTCTTCGAGATGAATTCGTCCACCGCTTACACCTGAGAAAATTGTTCGTTTGATTGAAATCTTTGAATATTCATGCGAATTGGAATTTACTCACATTTACCATAATTTGTATTTTTTGTATTGTTTTCATTTTAATTAAATTCTACTTGCTTATTTATTACATGCTATATTTGTATGTATCCATTTTTTTTATCACATTCTTATATAAAGTATTATATCAACATGTATGTATGTATGCATTTTTATTTATTATATTTTACTTGCCTTGCTTGAAAACTGCAAATTTGAAAGTTCATTCAATCGTCATCAAAATTATCACTAATGGTTAGCAAGCACGATTTAAAAAAAAAACACAAAATATAAATTTCCAAAATGAAGAAATAAAAGCTCATAAAACGAAGAAAAAAAAGAAAAACCGAAGTAAAGAAATCGTTTCGAAAGTCTTTGAGCGTGATGAAAAAGCAGTAATGGAAATCGCCTGTTGTTGCGAGCCCGCGAACCCGCGACATCCCTCGGCGTATCTCGAGTAGAAAAACAAGCCGTTTTCTTGTCACGTAGATTCGCAATCAGCGGGAGACTGCAATTTTTCTCTACGCGTCCTGGATCTGAATCGGCGATAAGATCACGAATGTCTACGATCATGGCATTTTTAAACAATTGCCATGCGCATTAACCGTCTTATCTCATTGTTGAATGAAGTGTCGCGGATTTTCTCGATCTCTCGAGAAATCGAGCCTCGCCACTATCGTTTTTTACGCGTGCATTAAGGGGCTATACCAGCGTGAATGCTGAAAATTTGGGTGGTTTTCAGGAATTTTTTTTTAAGAAAAGTACTCGATTAAATGTTTCGGAAAATTGAGGATATATTTGGCTATATTTGACCTATATTGCAAAATTTATTCATAGAAAAATATTGAGATGCAAGCAACTTATGCGTTGCCTTCGGAGACGCGAACAAAAAGTTCCTCCACTGCTGACATGATTCCGGCCGATTGAGTAGCCGAAACCGAAAAAAGAAAAAATGTCGTTAAACTGGAAGGTATGTCCTCCACAATGACGTAGGATTTTCGAAAAATATCAAAATCTAACAAAATGGCGTAGTTATGAAAAAAAATATTTTTTCTTGTCTATAAAATGGTCGTTTTTTTCAATGCCAAATCGTCAATTTTCATTCAATCAAAAATATCCTACGTCCTTGTAGAGTAAATATATTCAAGAGTAGTCAGTTCAAATTTCAAGTCAATCGGATAATTGCTTTTTGAGTTACAATGTCAGCAAATTTGAAAAATCTCATTTCGAGAAAAACGCGTTTAAAAATTAAACTATCGATTTTTGAAAGATAAAACGATTAGAGATATGGCCTTGAAATTTTTACAGAATATTCTTGAAAGTATAAACTGTCGAATAAAGCAAAAAAATCGATTAACTTAAAAAAATGAATTAAAGCCCGTTAACATCTTTCACATTTAGGCTCGCATTCACGTCGATGCGGGACTGTGAATTAAGGTGAAACTCGTTTTTTATGTGATTAATGTCGATATTAAAAAAATTAATTGAACAAACCTTGGCAAGCCCAAATGGAGAGCGGCAGAGGAGCCTAATATATACCCAATATATACCCTAATATAAACCCAAACTAATTTATACTAGGCAGATCGGCTTTTAAGTTGCATGTATATGTATTTATATATATATATATATATATATAGCAGAAATTTGGTCTTCTTGGCTGGAATACCACGAGACTCAATTAATTGGGAGGCATTTATCGAAACCAAATACTTTTCCAATTAACCGTCCTATCGTAATATGATAAAGCTGCGGTACACCAAATTTCAATTGGAAGCTTTAATAGATATTTATATATATATATATATATATATATATATATATGTGTGTATGTGTGTGTGTGTGTAAATCGTGTAATATGCTCCACACTCTTGAACAAAGGTAGAAACGCCATGAAATCCAATTAGCAGCAAATTATCGACTGCCCAACGTTGAATAAAACGGCGGGAAGAATTAACCGCGGTCAGCAAATAGCCCAGCGATATATTTCCTCATTGACAGTATCGAAAAGTCTCGCGGGCTGGATGAATTTTCTCTACAGATTCGAAATTTCCCCAAAAATTCAAGTTCGTCAAGAGATGGATGACGAATGTTCGGAAATGATCTCGTCCCAAAAATGTTCATCTCATCTCTTTCCTACTTTCAGCCTCGATCGATTTCACGAAGCTTAAAATCGTTGGAATGAAAATTAATTTTTGCATTTAAGGCAAAAAAGTATTTTCATTATCTTCCCCAAGTTTTTCGGTGGGTTTTCCGTTGTTGATTTCTCGCAAGAATTGTAAAAAAAAACGTTCGAATGCAATGAAAATTAATTCTTGTATTTAATTTTAAAAAAAAGTATTTTCATTATCCTCCCCAAGCTTTTTGGCGGGTTTTCCGTTGTTGATTTCTCGCTAGAATTGTAAAAAAAAACGTTCGAATGATTCGCGTCATCTGAGGGTGTAAAAAATGGGCGATTGAGAAAGTTTGTTTTTCATTGTACTTCGACGATGCAGAATGAGCGACGTTATCATCAATCACCATCGGTCGTGTCGATCGAATCTTGAGTTTTTTTTCTTCCGTTGTTCGATAGGAAATTCCGCGACTTGGCGTTATCAGTTGGCCGATTACATGCGTTCCGCTGCAGTGCTTTTATTGCTCCTTTTACTTGTCTTTTAAATTCTCGCTTCCTTCCACGCGGACACGTGGTCGTTCGTATTTGCGTTGAAAATCGAGGCTGGAAGGGACGCGCACACGCAACAGCCGGCAAAACCCGAGATACGCAGCTTTTTTTCTTCGCCACGATGAGAAAGATGATCGTGTTGAAAGCACGTCCTACGAGAGACCAATACGATAGTTCGGTATATAAGCCTGAGTGGAGCATCGGAGAGCTTAGATTCGACGTAAAATTCAGCGCCGATATGTTGTTCGTCGCGATCCTCGGTGTCCTGTTTGTCGGAAGTTCGGGTGAGTTCTTACTCCCGAGATGGGATTCCGACAGCTTCGGTTTTTTTCTTTCTTCTGCTTCGCATCTGTTCTGTTTCGTGTTGAGGATTGGCTCGAGGTCGTGATGCTTATATTGGTATTAAGGGGTAAGGCCACTGTAACGGCCCAAAAAAAAGGTTTTTTCACTAATTTTTTGCTCCCGAAATTGAAGGTATTTGAAAAAAAACTTTTAATGGTGTTATCGGGCATACATTAAACTTTATTATAAAATTTTTTTACAGTAAAAAAAAACAAAATGGCGGTTCCACAGCTATCTTCTCGGGACATGTTTTGCTTCCAGGGCTCCGCGGCACGCAGCACCACTGGTGCACTTTTGAATCTAGAACAAAAAAAAAACCATTAATCTAGAGGGCTATAGCTAGAGAATGTCGATCGGATTTTAAAAAGTATCAATTTTTGTGGATTTGGCGTGCGTTTGAAAAAAAAAATTGATTTTTGACGAAAAAAACGGCAAGTTTTTTGTTAATAAAAAATCAATAAATGAAGTTCTTGAAAATTCCGATCGACATTCTCAAGATAATGTAAATGTTCACATCTGGTTAAAATTTCAAGTAAAAAAAATGAAAATTGTTCGAGTTATGCTGCGTGCCATTTTGAAAAACCATGTTTCGAGAAAAACGCGTTTAAAGTTTTGCGAATAGTTTTTTATTGGAAAAAATTAAAAAAAGAAGTTAAAAGGATTTAAACTATTTTTAAACTAGAGGGTTTAAACTATTTTTTAAGCCAATAAAAAAAAATCGATTTTTCAAAAAATTTACAGTTGCCTTACCCCTTAAGGCCTTAACTATAGAAGCCGAAAAATAGTCTTTTTGGGTATTTCTTTTTTCAGAAAAACTACAAAATAAATCGAGATTATAAAAAAGGGTATTTATCATACATATCAGTGACTGTATACAATAATTTTTTTGAAGCGATTAATTTGAAAATGGCAGCTGTGCAGCGTTTATCTCAAAAGTGAATTTTTTAAGTTGGCCGGAAACATGAACTCAGACAATTTTGATCCGATTCACTTGAAATGTTGAATATATCTTGAAAAATACATTGTCTATGGAAGGACGTAGGATTTTTTTTTTATATTGCACAGTTAATTTGTTATTGACAATTATCGGACGATTTTTAAGACAAATTTCTCAATTTCCAAAAATGTGCCTTAAAAATCGTTAATAACAAATGAACTACGCAAAATAGAAAAAAAATTCTACGTAATTCCATAGACAATGTATTTTTCATTATATATTCAACATTCCAAGTGAATCGGTTGAAAATTGTCGGAGTTGTGTTTCCGGCCAACTTAAAAAATGCAGTTTTGAGATAAACGCTGCACAGCCACCATTTTTAAATTAATCGCGTCAAAAAAATTATTGTATATAGTCACTGATATATGTGATAAACACCCTTTCTTGTAATCTCGATTTATTTTGTAGTTTTTTTTCTGAAAAAAAGTCCCCAAAAAGCCTATTTTTGGGGACTTGATATAATATATTACATATTATATTATATATAGCTTTATATATATACAGTGCGTCCTGTTACGAATGGATAATCCTGCAACTGTCGATAGGTCAGATCATGTCCTACTATATGCTGGAATTTCAGTTTAGTAGAAGACCCACGATTTTCGAAATAATAATCATCCGCTTTTGGATTTTCGTATGCCATTTCTACAAATAACTTTTTTTTACCCGTTAAAAAAAATACTCTTGGTTATTTGTTTTATCTAGAAAAGTCTTCTTTTTAACCTTAAGTGTTAAGGAAACTTTATGAAAAAAGAATTTTCATAGAAACCAAATCAAACATCTGACTTTGATGGCCCACGGAGTAAAAAGTGCATATAGTGCCAATTACTTAAAAAAGTTGCTTAATAATTTTCGATTCCTATCATTTGTAGAAATGGCATGCGGATAACCAAAAGCGTCTGATTTTATTTTTTTTTAATAACATTAAGTCCGAAATTCCGAAAACCGTGGGACTTTTACTAAAGTAAAATACGAACATATAGTAGGACATGATCTGGCCTATTGAAAGTTGCACGGCTATCCATTCATAACAGGACACCCTGTAGAGAGAAAGAGGGAGGAGAGAGAGAGAGAGAGAGAGAGAGAGAGAGAGAGAGAGAGAGAGAGAGAGAGAGAGAGAGAGAGAGAGAGAGAGAGAGAGAGAGAGAGAGAGACAGAGAGAGAGAGAGAGAGAGAGAGAGAGAGAGAGAGAGAGAGAGAGAGAGAGAGACAGAGAGAGAGAGAGAGTTGCCGATAATGAGTAGTTCAATAGATATGACGATTTCCAAAATAATGTCTTGCTTGCCGAAGGATACGTGGCGCGGCCACCAATTCTCGATAGTCGAATCGTCGGAGGTGCATCAACCTCGATATCGCTTCACCCGCATCAGGCCTCGCTACAATTTTACGGCGCACATTATTGCGGTGCCTCTATAATCGGCACTAAATGGGCGATCACCGCCGGCCACTGCGCCGGTGGCACCGCGTCCAACTACAACATCAGTGTCGGCAGTACGAGCAAATACGGTGGTATCAAGTACCCCATCAAGAGGCTAGTGAGACATCCAATGTACAACGATTTCACGATCGACTACGATATCGCTCTTATCGAGGTACGTTTTAGCATTACGAAATTGAAAAAAAAAAAAGTTAAAAGCACACCAACTTAGGAAGCTACGAAAAAATGCAATGCGGCAGTTGTTCATCTCATACTTACCCTCTAAACTTTGCATCTTTTTTGCATGATGCCTTTTGCATCATGTCTTGATGCCCGGGAAAGAATAATAAAAAAACACATTTATCGCATGGAAAAATAATTAGAGCAAAATGTGATGAAATCCTTAATATTTATACGTGTATAAATTGTTCACATTTTACTCTAATTATTTTTCCATGCGATAAATTGGTTTTTTTATTATTCTTTCCCGGATATTATTTCCCTTTTTATTATTCTTTATTCTTATATATATATATATATATATATATATATATATATATATATATATATATATATATATATAATGGGTAGGTATAAAAAGTATTTGTACATTTTATATGAAACTGTTGTTAATTTCGTTTTATTTGTTTGTTCGTGTTTACCCAAGATTTTTGTAAGCAGACACCATGGATGTTTAGGATAAGTTATCGAACACAGAAACGTAATAATGCATTTTATTTTTTTCGTCGGATAATTTGCAAAAGACGACGTGTACAAATACTTTTTTATCCACCATTTTCATTGTGTTTCAAAATATTTTAATAGTATCAAAAATTAAGCCCAATGGAATATCACTAATATACATATAAACATAAAAATGATTAATATCTTATTGTGTTTTAAAAATAACTTTATAGCATTCAAAAATAATATAAAATAAATTTAAAAAAATATTAGTGATTATTTTTTATTCCCATAAACTGATTTTCTGTTTGCTATATATACATATACCCATTCACATTAGGGTGGCACAAATTTTGGCTCTTTCTTTCTCCTCTCTCTCACCATCCAATTATCTTCTTTGAGGGGAAAAAATTTTAATTTTCATTACAAATTTGACTGCTTCTTTCGTTCACTTCTCACACATGAATTTCATGTTTTATTATTTTTTAATTAACCTCGCCAAAGCTGTTCCTGGTCAATGAATATTTATTGGTCGCTCAAAAGCTTCGAAATTTCCAATTTTCGCCAATTTTTGTCACTCTTCTCATTTATAAATTTGACGCTTTGTAAAATTTTCAAAACCATTAATCGTTTTTCTCTAAAAACAGATTTTTCAAATTTACCTCACACTACGAGCCCAAGAATTATAATATTTGTTCTCATAAAATAAATGTTATAGCTCTTGTCCGTAAGCAAAATTATGGGTCCCCCCTTTTTTGGGTTAGAAGTGTGAGGTAAATTGAAAGAAAAAAAAACAGTTTGTAAAGGACAAAGGATTAATTGTTTTGAAAATTTTACAAAGTGTTAAATTTATCAGTGGGCAGAAAACAAAAATCGTGACGATTGGGAATTGCAAAGCCCTTGAGTGACCACTAAATATTCACCGGCCGGTTAGAGCTTTATTAAGGGCGGGGTAAAGTATTTAAATTTCTTTTCATTTTTTTTTAAATTTTTTAAATGAATGCATAATATATCAAGAATATTGTGTTAAAATTTCAAGTTGATCGGAGTAAAATTGACGAAGTTATGAGTATTTGAGCGTCTATTGCTCCATGCCGTTCTCTTCTCTTCTGCGTTTTTCAAACCGTTTTTCTGAGACTTGTCATATTTGAAGTCCGTGTGCACGATAACTCAAAATCTACTGGACCAAGCGCTTTGAAATTTTGCACAGTACTTCTTCACATAATTCACCAGGTATTGTCGAGAGCTTTTTTGTTTTTTTTTATAATTACTAATTTTTCAACAACAAATTAGCCGATTTTTTTAGCGAAAATCGCGTTTTTGGCTCCCAAGTGCTACGAAAAATCGAAAAATCGAAAAAAAACAAAATCCTCCCGTCATTACCTCGAGAAACATCTCCTTTAACAAATGCATTTTGATTTTTTTGTTTCAAATGATTCTGTTGCGAGTTATGGTGCACACCGCAAACCAACTTTTTTTCGAGGCGCCTCCGGGGTTTAATTTTCACTCGCTCAGTTTTGAATATTTTGCAATGCAAATTTAGGAGAATGTTGTTCAAATGTTACTTTATTATATGTAAATTTTTCAATAAACGAACACTATTCGTTACGACAAAAAAAATCATAAAAACATGCCTTTTCTTCGCCGAATTAACTTTACCCCGCCGTTAAAAAATGTTAAAGCGGAAAATTCATGGGTGAGAAGTGAACGAAAAAAAAGATAAATTTTTGTGTCTCTTGAGCGACCTCTAAAAATTGGTTGACCGCTCACGGCTTTCGCGATATTTTTTTTTTCTTTTTTAAAAGTAGATAATTGGATGGTGAGAAAAAGGGAAAAAAATAAAGCTCAAATTGGTGCCACTCTAATACAAATATATATTTATATATTACATTTGGTTTGTGTATTTTTTCCTTTCAACATTACGTTGCATTGTTTTACTAGATCAACGGAGTTATCGCTTTGAATTCGTCCGTAAACGCCATAAAATTAGCGTCAGTCGAACTTCCGGCGAACGCAATGGTGAACGTGACCGGCTGGGGAGCTGTGGAGGTGAGTTTTCTTTGTTTCAAAGATTAAAAAAAAATGTTCGACGAGCAGTTCTCAATGGACGAAAGATAATCGGGATTTCCGATCGGTTTAATAGGAGGGCGGTTCGAGCACGACGTTATTGCAGCAAGTTTCGATTCCTATAGTGAACCGGAAGTCCTGCGCGAGCGCTTACGCGAGCGTTAACGTGGTGACGGAAAGGATGATATGTGCTGGCCTGATCGGGCAGGGGGGTAAGGACTCGTGCCAGGGTGACTCCGGTGGACCCTTGACCGCCAACAAAACCCTGTACGGCATTGTTTCGTGGGGCTACGGATGCGCGCAGCCCAAGTACCCCGGAGTCTACGGCAACGTGGCGAACATGCGCACATGGATAAGAAACGTGACCGGAATATGAAAAGAAAAGTACATCTGTAAATTCGACCCGTACGCGAAAATCTATTTTGATAATTGTAATGTTTCTGCGATTAATAAATAAATTTGAAAAAAAAAACGAAGAAAGTGGAAATACCGGAACGTATAAAGGGCTGAGAAATGAAAAGAGAGGAGGATTCGGAGTGGAGGAAAAATCGACTGTGATGCCCGATTTTAAAGCCTTAGGCCACAGTAACGGGTATAAAATCATGTGCGAATTTAACAATTTTTTTTTCGTATGAAAAAGTGATTTACCGTTAGGATTTTTTTTTCGATGTGAAAAATGGCCGACTACTAATATTTTGTTTTGTTATCTTTTTTAGGCACTCCGCGGCGTGTCATTTAGCATCCACATTTTTTCACCTAGAACAAAAAACAAAAATTCTCGTCAATCTACATGAGATTGCCTAGAGAAGTACGTACGGTATTCAAAAAATATTGTTTCATTCAAAAATTGTCGGTATTCGAACTTAAGACATGAATTTTCAGTGAAAAATTTCGTTATAACTGCTCGTAAAATGAAAAGTATTCGATTAATCAGAAATTCCATACGTACTTTTCTGCGAAATGCAATTAGGAACGTAAATTTTTAATTTCAAGTAAATCGAGTCAAAATTGTTGTAGTTATTTGTCACGCCAATAGGAAAAAAACTGTTTCGAGAAGTTTCGAACAGAGAGCCATTTTGTACATCGAAGAAATATATATATATATTTTCTAACAGCTTGATATTCATACTAAGCAGATGTGTAATTAATTTAAGGGGTAAGGCCACTGTAAATTTTTTGAAAAATCGATTTTTTTTTATTGGCTTAAAAAATAGTTTAAACCCTCTAGTTTAAAAATAGTTTAAATCCTTTTAACTTCTTTTTTAAATTTTTTCCAATAAAAAACTATTCGCAAAACTTTAAACGCGTTTTTCTCGAAACATGGTTTTTCAAAATGGCACGCAGCATAACTCGAACAATTTTCATTTTTTTTACTTGAAATTTTAACCAGATGTGAACATTTACATTATCTTGAGAATGTCGATCGGAATTTTCAACAACTTTATTTATTGATTTTTTATTAACAAAAAACTTGCCGTTTTTTTCGTAAAAAATCAATTTTTTTTTTTAAACGCACGCCAAATCCACAAAAATTGATACTTTTTAAAATCCGATCGACATTCTCTAGCTATAGCCCTCTAGATTAATGGTTTTTTTTTTTTTGTTCTAGATTCAAAAGTTCACCAGTGGTGCTGCGTGCCGCGGAGCCCTGGAAGCAAAACATGTCCCGGGAAGATAGCTGTGAAACCGCCATTTTGTTTTTTTTTACTGTAAAAAAATTTTATAATAAAGTTTAATGTATGCCCGATAACACCATTAAAAGTTTTTTTTCAAATACCTTCAATTTCGGGAGCAAAAAATTAGTGAAAAAACCTTTTTTTTGGGCCGTTACAGTGGCCTTACTCCTTAATGAGTGAATCACTTTTCATACGAAAAAAAATGTATTAAAGTCGCATTTGCTTTTATACCCGTTATTGTGGCCTCAGGCCTAAACCCTTTGGGGTGGAACGCTCTGAAGGTCCACGGAAGGTCGAAAAAATGGCAACGGTGGAGTTTTAAGGGGCTACGTCTACCTAGAGGCCCGAAAAAAATTGCCCAATTCCGATTTCTTTGCTGGGATGCAGTTGGTGAAATACAAACTGCATTTTTAGCGAAATTTAATTTTAACCTGAACAAGTTCTAAAATTTTTAAAGTTGCTAGTTTTGACCTGATAAATGATTCGGTGAAAAATAGTCATGATCGCATGCAAAAAAAACACGCCGGCCATCATAACGTCGCTATTTTGAATTTCGGAGCAAAAAAGATTTTTTTGAGCGCCCCCCATTGAACCCTAAAAGTTATATTATACTCAATACTTGATCGGAGCAGTATTTTTCGAGATAAATAAGATGTGGGATTCAAATGGGATACCCGGTATATTCAGAGCCTTTAAAAAAATCACCTAAAAATATAGAAAAACAATTTTTCAACATGGCGGTGGCCGCTCTCCAGCTTGAACGATCGGTCCGAAATCTAAAATCGAAACGGGTTATTAAAATTAACAATGAATACGATCGTCGAATTGAAAAATCATTTTTTTTTTAACAACGTGGCGACCAAGTGAAACTCTTACAACTCAGCAAACAAGATCAGGCACCTCATTCAATTTTAAGAAAATTTCAAGAATTTTTTAGGGAGTATAGCTAAAAGGTAATACTATCGAATAAGAATATTGTTGAAAAATGTAATTTTTTGACCCACCTAGATAGATGTAGCCCATTAAGGGGTTACGTGAATTTCAAAACCAAAAAAAAACATATTTTCTCTATTAAAAAAAAATATAATATATAAATTATTTTATTCAAAATGTTAAGCATATAAAGGTACAACATTTCAAGAAAATTAAAAAAAAAAATTCATCCAAAAATTTGGGAATTCAGCCGGTGGACCTGATTTCCGGAGGCCCCTGAAAAAAGTGTCCTAATGGTGGTCAAGGTAACTCATGATACCTTAATCTCAAATTAAACAACCAATTTTTTTCTGTTAGTAGATAAGTACAGCACGTGATTGAACGAGGGATTGTTAAAAAAATGCAATTTGAATTTTTGGCCGAGTTGTATGCAAAATAGTTCAATTTTTGGTACAATTTACACTACGTATAACCTTGTACAATTAGTTGTAATCGAAAAAAAGCCCTCGTTCAATCACTAGTCAATGCTATTTTGAATAAGTGTGCAAAATTTCCATAAGATCGGTGCATTAGTTTTTGAGAAATCGTGTCCACCGACTTCAAAAATAGTCTTTTGAGAAAAATGCGATATCCCTGCGTCGCTCCCGACCGATCTTTCCCAACGGGGGGAATTCCCAAATGCTCTCTCTCTCTCTCTCTCCCAGACTTTTACTCCGAGTGACTTAAAACTTTGGGAGAATATTCTAGACATATTGTACTATTAGATAATAAAATAAATAAAAAATGGATTCAAACCCACGTAACTCTTTAACGAACGAACAAAGTGTTTTCGTGATTTAGGGAAGCTTGTCGTGATAAATCCTAAATTTAGACATTAACTTCCAATTACAGTTGGCCATTTGGCGGGTCTGTGTAAGGATTGGAACCCAAAAAAATCAGGCTCATTTTCAAGATTTTTTTCTTACACGAGTATTGAGATGACGAGGTCGAGATTTTACGCACAAATAATACATATCCTTGCCAAGTTTGAACTCCTTTTTCACTGACAAATTTCGATGAACAATGAAGTCATTATTCAAAGAAAATGTTGCTGTTGCTGGATGTACAATCGGTGTAAGTAATTCTGGCAACCAGAGCCCACTACAATGAAAAATAAAATCGTATTTTTAGTATAGTAATATAAATTTCGTCCGACCGGGTACGTTTTTGATATTTTGGAAATTATCAAAGAGGCAAGGTGTCGAAAAAAAACGACTTTCAACCAAAAACACTCTTTTAATCATTCGTTATAAACAAATGGATAAACGTGTCGAAAAATCATCTAGTCGTGCGATACAAACTACAACTTCCTCAATTGTAATGTGGAACCTCTCTACGAGTAAAAAATGAAAATGCGCAATTGTCTGTCCATTTTTGCGATGTAAAAAGAACGGTGGCGATACGTGTCCGTGAATAGCATTAATTCATCGCCCAACATGATTTACCGAGAATGAATCCGAAATTTTTGTGTCCGGACACAGACGAAAGAGAATTAATGGGGACGTAAAAGCAGGCATTTTTGCAATACTTCCGGCTGAAGTCCCTTTGTCCGAGCGATCACGCAAATGCGCCAAGTATTTTGCCCCCGAAATATATATATATATATATATTAGGGTGTGCGGAAAAAAATCGATACTTTTTTTTTCGGTTGCATCCACCAAAAAAAGGTGAATTAAGGTAAAAAATGAAGAATCCTCGAAGGAGAGCTCACAAAAAAATTATTTCGAATGGCGCATTGCATTTGAATATTTTCCATAAGAATAACCCAGGAAAATATTGGGATTTCTGAATGTGGTAGTGCAACTCGTCAGGAAAAAATCACACAAAGATGTCATTAACATATTCTCATGGAGAAACGAATTTCCAACAAAAAAGTTTTTACGAAAAATTAGCTCAGAACAACCATTCAAGTGGAATCGCTGTCTGAAATTGAATTAATAGAAAAAAAATAATTCGAAAGGCTGTAAAAATCGAATTTTTCGCTTTACGAAAAAACTTTTTGGGTTTTTTTTGTAAAGAATATTCTGCTCTAACATACAATTTGCATGGAATCGTTCTCAAAATATTTCTCTGATACAAAAAAGAATCAAGTACAACAAGAAATATAAAAGAAACGACGTCCATCATTGATCGTGTTTCGAAAAGTTTTATTCAATTAATTTGGTTTAATAAGATAAAATAATTTGTTTTTACATTATAATGCTTGATAATCATCGTTCCTTTTCTTAAGAGTCTGTTTGTTGCAATTAGGGTATTTCTGTCGATGATTTTGCACTACGCCCAATAAATATTGTAGCTGCTCTTCGTTTTTTGTTAATGAACCGTTATATGCTTCTATCAAAGTGACACGACGTTCGGCTACGTTATTAACGACTTTTGGGTTAAACAAATCTAAGCAACTTAAATAAATGGCATTTTCCGGCCATAATTCAATATTTACTCTCAAAAAATCATGAGGTAAATTGAATTGCTGGGAAAGAAATAAGGATTCTTGAGTGACGAAATCGCTTATGTCTTTTTTCAGCACCATTTCCCAATCATTTTTTTTTTGAACAATTACTCACTCGGAAGGATTTTTGGATTTTTCTCGAGATTGCACGTCGCTTAAATAAAAAATTTAATTTCAGACAGCGATACCACTTGAACGGTTGTTCTAAGCTAATTGTTCGTAGGAACTTTTTTTGTAGGGAATTCAATTCTCTATCAGAATATCTTAATGACATTTTTGTGAGATTTTTTTCTGAAGAGTTTTACTACGACGTTCAAAAGTGCCAATATTTTCCTGTGTTATTCTTATGGAAAGTATTCAAATGCAATGCGCCATTCGAAATAATTTTTTTTTGAGCTCTCCTTCGAGGATTCTTCTTTTTTTACCTTAATTCACCTTTTTTTGGTGGATGCAACCGAAAAAAAAGTATCGATTTTTTTCCGCACACCCTATATATATATTTATCACCATTTTTGTAGTGAATTTTCACAATTTCTATGCGTTACGCGATCGTCCAATTCTCCACGACTATACGTCAATACTTCCCGATGCCAGTTGTCAAAGATCTGTACTCAATTGTGGCCACAAAAAAAAGTGGCGCGCAATTAAAAATGTCATGTCATTTTGAGACGGGAGATATATACCTAGATTGTCGAGGTCGAGGATTTAGAAGCTATGAGCATTCCTTCGACCGTAGAAGACCTACACCATGGGCCTCGTATCGATGATTCCATGTAAGTTGACAATTTTCATGATTTATTCATTCCCAAATTTTCAAACGCGTTTTTCTCAAAACCACGTTTTTCAAATCGGTATCCAAAATTTTTCGAAAACCAATGAATCGATTGCCTTGACGTTTTTTGTGGTTATTCTATACGCCATTATCTAGTAATTGTCATAGGATTTTTTTTTCCGTTACTTAGTTTTTGTTTTATAGGAAAAATAATAACTAATTTTTACAGTATCTAATTAAATAATCTTTTTGGTTTTTTTTTCAGATGATTTTTGAAGAAACGCCAGTGCGTACCGTATACGCAGATTTTTTTACGACGCTCCAAGGATCATACAATATCGTTGTATATTTTTTATATTTTTAAATAAAGAAAATTAAACATATTTTCGAATGTATACACTGAAAAAAAAATTCAGTTGGTTTAACAAAATGTATCTTTAAATACGTTCAACTTGATTTTTGATTGGCATAACAAACATTTTGTTAATCTAACGATAGTTTTAGTGGTGTGAACTGTAGCTAAATAAGCTACAGTTCACACAAAATGTATCTTTAAATACGTTCAACTTGATTTTTGATTGGCATAACAAACATTTTGTTAATCTAACGATAGTTTTAGTGGTGTGAACTGTAGCTAAATAAGCTACAGTTCACACCACTAAAACTATCGTTAGATTAACAAAATGTTTGTTACGCCAATCAAAAATCAAGTTGAACGTATTTAAAGATACATTTTGTTAAACCAACTGAATTTTTTTTTCAGTGTATACTTTTAGATAATTAAAACCCCAATCCGCAATTTCAAATATTTTTCTTTGAAAAAATTCACAAAAATGACCTTTTTTCCGGCTCCTAGTTGTATATCTCCCCTCAAATAACATACGTGAATACATGTGAACATAATATATAGTCGAATAATATAGGAACATGAGTAAATAAGCATAAAATAACATATGTACATTGGTGTAAAAGGATTAATCTGTAAAAGTAGAGAAGTATGCAAATATTTAAAAAGCCAGAAAATTCGGAAAAACGTGTCAATGAGTGATGAATAATCGACGTTTAAATAGTGTACGAATCATCATGGGACAAGTCAGTTAATAAAATTCACATAAATATGCGAACGCGCATTCTCCATTAAATTATAACGTTATTCATTGCATCGCTCATTTGTTGGCCATCCGTAGCGATCCTTTTTTATTTATTGACACGAATGAAGGGATGTATATATATATATATATATATATATATCTATACATATATATTTACACATATATATTTACACACACACACACACACACGATGATCCGTGATATTTCACGAACCAACGACCAGCCCGAAGCCGAATCTCCCAGCACGGATGGATTACAGAATCGTTATAATTGAATTACTATCGAATTAATGGGGCCACGAAAGTTCGCGTTAAATTGCAGTACCATGTACCTCGATGCGATAGAACTCCACCATAAAATGAGCTTTTCAAGTATTTCTTGTTTATGTTATGTAGACGAGCAAGCGGTACACAAAAAAATTGCAATAAAATTTATCGTATTGCAATTCTTGCATGGATGATTGGAACTCCAATAAATGAATATAAGCTCTGGTGAGCTCGCGCGAAGGATATCGTCGGAAAGTGTTCTCAATTCGCACAAGACGAGGATAAACATCGGGAAGATAGCGGAAAAAACGAATTTTTGAAATCAAAACGACAGTAAGAAAAATAAACAGATAGATAAATGGTTTATCAGTTTATTAGAAAGAGCGAGCTAACAAAATAAAAATGGATAAATTTAGTCCCAGACGAACGCAGGGGAAAAATGTAACGATTTTGATATTTTGATAATTTATAATATTTGATAATTTGATATTTAATAATATTTTGATTTTGATTATAATTAATTAACAATATTCTGATAATTTGATATTTAAGCCTCTGTTGTTATTTTAATGTAACGTTTTTTATTATTTTTACAGTCGTTACGAGTTTCATCATATTTTTTCATAATCATAAACGTGTTTGTAAACAAATAATTATAAAAATGTGAAAATAAAGAACAAATGTTCATATACATTTATATATACCTATATTTACGGGCTGTTCATTATTTATTTTAACTTATGTTATATATACAGGGTGTCCCAGAACTGGATTCATCCTATGAAATAGGAGGTTGGGGGTGAAATTCTGAGTCGATTGATATAAGCATGTGTGGGTCTCAGATCAACCCCTGATTTATTATTAATTTTTTAAGTCGGGCCAATCAGGTGCGCCCGATGAGCCGGCGTACGTCGGTGGCCCATTCGCGCCTGTAGGTGCGGCGCTCCTACCGAGCGCACCTGATTGGCCCGCCTTCAAAAATTAGTAATAATTCAGGGGTTGATCTGAGACCCACACATGCTTATATCAATCGACTCAGAATTTCACCCCCAACCCCCTATATCAGGGAACGCATTCAGTACTTGGACACCCTATATACAAGGTGTCCTGTTATGAATAGATAATCCTGCAACCGTCAATAGGTCAAATCATGTCCGACTAGATGCTGGAATTTCAGTTTAGTAAAAGTTTCTTTCTTTAAATCGGTTTTTGTTAACACTCTTAGTTATTTGTTTTATCTAAAAAAATCTTTTTAACCTTAAATGTTAAGAAAACTTTATGAAAAAAGATCTTATGCAGAATTTTCGTACAAACCAATTCGAACATCTGACTTTGATAGCCTGCGGGGTTCAAAAAAATATACCACGCAAATCGTGCCAATTACTTAAAAAAGTTGCTTGGTTATTGTCGATTTGCATCATTTGTAGAAACGGCATACGAAAAACCAAAGGCAGATGATTTTTTTCCAAAATCGCGAAATTCGCGGAACTTTTACTAAACTGACATTCCAGCATATAGTAGGACATGATCTGACCTATCGACAGTTCCAGGATTATTCATTGATAACAGGACACCCTGAATATAGGAAATAACCAAGTTTCGTCGAGTTTCATCGGGAGACACAGACTCGAGTAAACACGCAGCACTGACGGTGAGAAGAATCGATATGGTTGCACTTTCCCATCTCCGATCGGATACCCCCCTCTCTCTCTCTCTCTCTCTCCCTTTCCGTCACTCTCTCGCAGTCTCGTTGTTTTTTGGTTTCACAGGCCAGTTTGTTCGTTGATCCAGCTACGGAGGGCTGCGACGCGTGTATAAACGCCCGGATAGGCGGGATGCGCGCATTCGTATCCCCAGGACACTATTCCGATCAGTTGGCCGCTCTGTACTAAAGGACCGCCGCTGTCACCCTTAAATAGAAGAGAAAACAATGGAAATCCCTGACGAATGGGTTGCAGCCCGAACGGGAGAGGACCAGCGCATAACGGAATAAAAACGGAAAAAACGAATGGACAGGAAGTGCGAATCAAGAGAATAAAAGAGTATGTAACGAAGGAGAGACAGAGAGAGAGAGAGAGAGTGTGTGTGAGATCCTCGTGCCAGCATGAGCCGAAGAGAAAAATACATCCTGTGTGCCACAGGGATATCGTTTCTCTCACGAATATCCGGGATAATGGAAATATTACGTCGAAAACAGAAATTCCCGAGAGATTTGGTCCATGCTCGTGCCGAATGCACATACAGTCGCGTTTTCCTCTTCATCTCCTCTCTCTCTCTCTCTCTCTCTGTCTCTCTCTCTCTGTCTCTCTCTCTCTCCCTCTCTCTCTCTCTCTCTCTCTCTCTCTCTCTCTCTCTCTCTCTCTCTCTCTCTCTCTCTCCCTCTCTCTCTCTCTCTCTCTCTCCCCCTCTCTCTCTGTCTCTCTCTCTATCTCTCTCTCTAACTCTCTCTCTAACTCTCTCTCTCTCTCGCTCTCTGGCTCTTTCCCATTGTCTCGGTCACCCGTGACTGAAGTGATCGATTTACCGGAAAATCTCGATATTTCTCTTGACGACGAACATTAGTATGTTTTATTATTACTATTATTATTATTATTATTATTATTATTTTAATTTCGTTTCTGCCCCGTTGCGATTTTACCGAAATCGCAACCGCGGGCCACCCTGCAATATTTTCAATTCCGGCGATGGTTTCCTCGAAACAAGCGAAGCTAAGGATTATCGGGATTGAGGCGAAAAAATATACGATCGAGTTGTCCCTTTGCGAGAGCTTTAATAATCGTTTTGATAAACGCGTGGGATTTTTTGTTTCGAATTTATTGATACAATGAACTTGACATGGCTCTTCAGTGAATAAGAGAGAGATATAGAGAACGAAAGCCCCTGTCAGTGGATTATCAAGCTTCCAGTGCTGAATTGACTCTGGAATAACCGTGCGATAATATGCCTCGTCTATTATACAGTAGTAACTTTTTCACGAGATTGGACACTTTTTATCAAAATTAAGTGAAAGATTGATGCTCGATATACGAAATTATTCTATTACTATTATTAATTATTATATTCATGGGTGCATAATTGAAAATAATGATTCAACTGTTTTTACTATTACATATATCGATCGTTTGTAGTGTTACTATTATATATTATTATTTAATATTACTATTATATATAATTACTACATATTACTACATATTACTATTAAATATAATTATTTAATGATTTTTATTATTTTAAATCGCTGGCTTATTACTTTTATCGCCCAATTAAATTATTACACTATTTTCATCATTGTAAATTGTTATTTTGTTACTTTTATCACTAAATATCGCTATTCCCTCATTGTTATCATCATCAAATAAATGTTGCATTATTTATAATATAAAAAATGAATTATTTCAGGTCTTCATGATTCAAGACTAATATTCCGTTTCTTTTGTCCTTATAAAACATAATTTTATTGCTGTCACTACTTTAAGTTACTTAATTATTTTTATCGCGAACATTCACCACTCTAAAATCATCTTCATTGTAATTAAAAAAGAACGTTGCTCTATCCGTGCCATCACAAATCGTTATTTGATTATTTTTATTATCATAAATAAATATTCCGTAGACAATAATCGTTACTTCCTCACAGCACCCTTCGATTAAATAAATATATAGGTACGACGATTTTTTACGAATTTTCGGGCTACCGATTTTTCCCGATTATCAAAATCCATCAGGGGTACAAAGTTCTTCCTCGCTCTCATGACCAACAATCATATCGGGAATTATTTATAGTCCGGGAAATTGTGGAAACGAGAACTTACGAAACACGCGTCTCTGCCGCCCTCGCCGACGTAGCCGGCGCACAACATTCGATCGGTAATTCGGCGTTGTCGCTTGTAGAGCGTGTAACACTCGGAGTTGGAGACCAAGGGGACATCGACTTGTCGCAGAGCGTCGCTTAGCGAGCCCTTGACACGTCGAAGTCCCCAACCGGTCACAGTCGCGTAAGAACCGGCACCGTAACGATCTCCGGACGGCGCGAGGTCGATCGGTTTTATGCCCTCGCCGTAAATCAACGGTTCCTGTAACTGCAACTGCGATTTTAGAAAACAACCCACTACCGATCATCGTGATTTTTTTGCCGATCGTCACCTCGATCAGAGCGACATCATAGTCCGAAGTTCGGCTCGAATAATCGTCGTGGACTATCACATTTTTGGCTTCCACTATCCTTCCACCAGAGCTGATGGTCGATGAGCCTGCTTGGATCGACACCGCCGAGGAAAAAGCTCTGTGACCAAATTGTTAATCTATTTTGTCACCGATATTAGCCATTTTGGAACGAGAAATACATTGATAAATAGTTGAGTAAAAAAAGGGAAAAAATTAAGGATTGTTTTATTGTGTCGTTGAGAATGTTGGGAGGATGTCGTAATTACGAATAACTGTGATTTCGTAATATTTATTTTTCACTATTAAAAGTCCGTAAGTAAATATTTATAAAGTAGTTGGTATAAAAATGATAGAGACATATATACAGGGTGTTAGGAAGGTCGATGCAAAGCCTTAAGGGAGTGATAGGTCACGTCGTTAGGAACATATATGACCCAGGTTACCTTAGTCCAAAGTCTAAGGATTTCGAGTTATCATGGTACGTACGATTTTTGGAAAATTCCCGAAAATTAGGTACTAACTCGTTCACCTCTTATGTTAATGATATTTTCTTTAATAGCTTTAACATAAGAGGTATTTTTATTTTTTGACAAGTTTTTTTTATTATTCAGCATGTCCAATTTAGTTAGTTGCGTGGATACAGACGATTGTATTGGTGTTTGTCTATTGAATACACATTAAGCTAAGGAGCAAATAAGTTTTACATTGCCAATTATTGTCTGTTTGAACATTACGAACGAGTTACCTAATTTTGGGACATTTTCCAAAAATCATACTCAACATGATAACTCGAGATCCTTAGACTTTGGACTGAGGTAACCTAGGTTAGATATGTTCCTAACGAGGTGACCTATCACCCCTTTAAGGAGTAAGGCCACTGTAACGGCCCAAAAAAAAAGGTTTTTTCACTAATTTTTTGCTCCCGAAATTGAAGGTATTTGAAAAAAAACTTTTAATGGTGTTATCGGGCATGCATTAAACTTTATTATAAAATTTTTTTACAGTAAAAAAAAAACAAAATGGCGGTTCCACAGCTATCTTCCCGGGACATGTTTTCAAAATGGCACGCAGCATAACTCGAACAATTTTCATTTTTTTTACTTGCAATTTTAACCAGATGTGAACATTTACATTATCTTGAGAATGTCGATCGGAATTTTCAAGAACTTTATTTATTGATTTTTTATTAACAAAAAACTTGCCGTTTTTTTCGTCAAAAATCAATTTTTTTTTCAAACGCACGCCAAATCCACAAAAATTGATACTTTTTAAAATCCGATCGACATTCTCTAGCTATAGCCCTCTAGATTAATGGTTTTTTTTTTGTTCTAGATTCAAAAGTGCACCAGTGGTGCTGCGTGCCGCGGAGCCCTGGAAGCAAAACATGTCCCGGGAAGATAGCTGTGGAACCGCCATTTTGTTTTTTTTTTTTACTGTAAAAAAATTTTATAATAAAGTTTAATGTATGCCCGATAACACCATTAAAAGTTTTTTTTCAAATACCTTCAATTTCGGGAGCAAAAAATTAGTGAAAAAACCTTTTTTTTTGGGCCGTTACAGTGGCCTTACTCCTTAAGGCTTTGCATCGACCTTCCTAACACCCTCTTATACAGGGTGTCCTGTTATGAATGGATAATCCTGCAACTGTCGCTAGGTCTGATCATGTCCTACTATGTGCTGAAATTTCAGTTTGGTGAAAGTCCCACGGTTTTCAAGATTTTGGGATTTATGTTATTTTTTTTATCACCTACTTTTGGTTTTTTGCATGCCATTTCTACTAATGATATGAATAGACAATAACTAAGCTTATTTTTTTAGTAATAGGGCACCATATGCGTAGTATATTTTTTTTATACCGCAGGCTATCAAAATCAGATGCTCAAATTGGTTTGTATGCAAATTCTTCGTGAGATCTTTTTTCATAAAGCGTCCATATCGTTTAAGCTTTAAAAGACTTTTCTAGATAAAACAAATAACCAAGAGTTTTTTTTTTAACCGGGTCAAAAAAAGTTATCACTTGCAGCAATGGCCCGCGAAAAACCAAAAACAGATGATTTTTATCTCGAAATCCGTGGAATTTTTACGAAACTGGAATTCCAGCATATGGTAGGACATGACCTGACCTATTGACAGTTGCAGGATTATCCATTTATAATAGCACACCCTGTATATATGATAAAATTATAAAATAAAAAAAATTGCTTCTATCAGAATTTCACTGCTTCAAGCCTCGATGAAGATCTGAAAAACCTCAGACATTATTGCATTTCTTAAGAAAATTGATTTCGAATTATAGTCATGACAAGAATTGATTTGCGAATTGCTTAAACCTTGCAAACTGCTTATTTGCTCAACAAATAATTAAAAATTAAGGGTGTCGTTGAGAATGTTGAGAGGATGTCGTAATTATGAGTGACTGGAATTTCGTTATATTCATTTGTAACTATCAAAAGTTCGTAAGCAAATGTTCATAAAAGAGTCAGAATAAAAATTAATATATATATATACACATATATTCAAACAAAATGATAAAATATAAAATTTTGCTCCGATAAGAATTTTGGTACTCCAAAACTCGATGGAGATCTGAAAAACGTCAGCTATTATCGAATTTGTTACGAATATTGATTTTAAATAACAGTAATGACAAGATTTTATTTGCAAATTGCTTAAACGAATAATAGTTCAGCAAATGATGAGTAAACAATATTTTTCTTCTCACTCAATGACTTTGTTAATTTGTCTGAATACTCAGACACTTTTTCAGAATTTTCTCTCTCTTAAAAACGTTTTGTTTTAATTCTGAAAAATTGGTAAATGGTCGCGGACGTTTAATATATTCTCTTAAAAACAATATGTAAAGCAAAGAAAATAAAAAATATGCATAAAAAAGATCCTCCAGATCGATTTCGAGCAAAAAAATAAAAACTCAGGTATTCCACGTAACAATTTCTTGCGGAAAAAAGCAAGGGGAGATAGAGAGATATTACGGGCGGCTGAATTTGTAATTTTTCACGAGCGACTACGTTAAATTGCCCGGACATTGAGTTCGTTCGTTTAGCTCGACTTTTGCGCACTTCTTCCACCTTCTGTGGACTTCCAAAGTGTCTGACAGAAGTGCAGCCAAGACGAACAGGCACCCCAATGTAAATTCACTCTCGAAGACGATGCAGCGCAAACTTTCGAAAACTTCGAAGTTGAACTCTCGTCGCACGCGTATTTACGTTTGAAAAAAAGGCCATGTCTCAACGCATCTGTCGGTGATGCAGCGCCTGGCCCGTCTTAATTTCGTAGTTTAACGAATTCACCCTTTATGCTCGGGGGTAGGGATACGGAAGAGTAGCAGAGGGTCGGAAAATGGAGACGAAGGGATGAAGCATTTCTTACCGAGCGACGCAATGCGCGGCAGTGAGGATCCAAGTTTTGCTGATTATCGAACCACCGCAAACGTGACGATCGTTACGTCGCAGGGATATCTGATTAATGCAGTAAATCAGCGAGTGTAATGAAGACAGATATGAAGCGAGAGAGAGAGAGAGAGAAAGACCAAATGAACAAATATTGCAGAAATTATAGAAAATCAATAGTCTCGAATTGGATGGAAAATGGTTTCGAAAATGAAGGAATGTTAACGAGCTACATCTACCTAGGCGGGCCAAAAAATTGCATTTTCCAACAATATTTTTATTCGATAGTATCACCTTTTATGTTAGCTACGTTTTCCAAAAATTTCATTGGAATATGACTAACATTGAATAAACTACAGCGCCTAATAATCGGCCGAGCGATCGATAGCCACACCATACTTCAAACTTTGAAGGGTTTTCTCACTTCAGACGCTAAAAAGGCCATTTTCGTGCATATTTTTGATAGGTTTGTATTATAGATATAATGTATATAGTTATATTATCATATATATAGATATAATATATATAGTTTATATTATAGATATATTATAGATATAAAATTTGTTACACTTAATAAATACACTTTCTAAACACATTTTTTTTATTTTGTGTATTTATGTAACTCAAACAAAATTTAAACATGCTTTTCTCGAAACAACGTTTTTCGACGGCTTCTTGATAAAATCTTCGAAACTACTGAACCGATTTTTGTGAAAGGCCATAGCCGGGTAAGTAGGGAAAAATTGGCGCCGCATTTTCTTCAGCGAAATTTGGAGTATATTCTGAGGTATAGAAAAAAAAATTCTGAAAATTTCATCCCCGTCAACGCAATAATTTTGGAAAAATGATTTTTTTTTAATAAAAAAAAAAAAAAAATTCCGGATCCGCTTCAGTGGATCGATGGGATTTTTTTTTGGTACTTGTTGCGATCAAACGTGTTCCGAAATAAAATTATAGAACATCTTGCGAAAGTTTAAGGTTTGAAAAAAATAATGTTCCTTGTTTTATTTGTTTTTTACTATAATCCACTTGGGGTACAATAACGAAATTTTTTCATATAATCTTTGGGCACCTTATTAGATTATATACTTTTTTCAAAATGATCGGTTTGGCAAGCCACAGTGGAAAAAAAGAAACAGACTTTATTGATATATTTTAGCTATATATGTATATAACTAAAATATATCAATAAAGTGTGTTTCTTTTTTTTCACTGTGGCGTACCAAGCCGATCATTTTGTCACATATCAGACTTTATTGATATATTTTAGTTATATATCTATATAACTAAAATATATCAATAAAGTGTGTTTCTTTTTTTTTTCACTGTGGCGTATCAAACCGATCATTTTGAAAAAAATTATATAATTTAATAAGGTGCCCAAACATTATATAAAAAAATTTCGCTATTGTACCCCAAGTGGATTATAGTAAAAAATCATAAAACAAGGAACATTATTTTTTTCAAACCTTAATCTCTCGCAAAATGTTCTATAATTTTATTTTCTAACACGTTTGATCGGAACAAGTACCAAAAAAAATCAAATCGATCCACTGTACCGTTTCCGGAAAAAAATTTGTTTTATATTATTAAAAAATTCATTTTTCTAAAACCATTGCGTTGACGGGCATGAAATTTTCAGAATTTTTTTTTTTTTTTATACCTCAGAATATACTTCAAATTTTGCTGGAAAAAATGCGGGGGCAATTTTTCCCTACTTACCCGGCTATGGCCTTTGAACTACATATTCTTTATAACTATAGCTATAGTGCATATCAAGGTTTTTTTTTAATTTCCGTAATTACTATTTTTTTGCCAAAAACGGTGAAAAAAACACGTTTTTTTGTTTTTTCGAAAAATGTCCGCCATTTTGTTAATTTTGCATATATCAAAAATCGCATGATATGCGCTATAGCCATTAACATACTGAATCTAAAACCGCTTGATTTTTTTGTTTCGGATGATCCATCTCCAAGATTTCATGAAGAGCGCAGACCTACAATTTTTTAGCACGTTTTTTCAACTACCATTTTCGTCTATAATTAGTGACTTATATAAATAATTTTTTTTTAATGTATTTCGAAAGTTATTTATTAAGTGTAACAACTTTTATATCAATATCGATAATACGAACCTATCAAAAAAAATCATGAAAATAGCCTTTTTAGCGTCTTAAGTGAAAACGCGTTTTTCTTGAAGCACAGTTTTAAGAAAAGTCGGTGGCCATGATATCTCGAGAACCACTTGATGGATTGTTTCCAAATTTATAATAGATACGATGCGGAATATTCAAAGGTCGTTGACGATCTCATTATTTTCACATCGATCTTTGTTTTTTTAAAGTTACGTAAAAATGACGACTTTTTTCATAGATTTTGTATGCTCGAGTTTAAATGCGTCGCCACGGTGTTAAGAGAAATGATTTAAAAAATCAACGATCGTCAACGACTCGTTTTTATTGTTAACTTAAAAAAGCCGCTTGGTTTTTAGATTTCGGATAGTCCGTTTACGCTGGAGCGTGTCCACTGCAAAAAGTCGCGAAAAAATGTCATCCTCAGCCGGCGAAAATTTTGTTATTTTTCTGTATTTTTCGGTGATTTTTCTTCAAAGGCTAACAATATGTGAACCTTTGTGTTTAGAAAAATGCGTTTGTTTTCACCAACCGTTTCCCAGAAAAAAAAGTCGGAATTTGGAAATTTTTTTCGGGTCTCGAGGTAGATTTAGCCTCTTAAGATCGGCAAAGCTCAAATGATGTTTTCGTTCACGGGCAGGTGAGCTGGAAGAGGAGCGATGGGACAAATAAACCGAGACTAAAAATCGCGCTTTATGAAATACCTGAAACACTTGCCTGATAAGGATGATACTCGATCCTGGTCGGTTCGCCACCAACGATGCGACTGTAGTCTACAGTGTCCAATTACAATCGAGTCACATGGAAGGAGAGAATTAAAAGGAACTTTACCAAAAGCTACCTCAAATCGGACCTTCATAGCTAGAGCAATAAAAAAATTCGCGTCGGCAGACGATAAAAAGTACACATATACAGGGTGAGTCACAAAAAGTAAGAAACTTGAAATTGAGACGTTGCAAAGGCTCCACCTCAAAAAGTCGTATCACAAAATATATATCCTCAATGGTGAACATTCTGAACGCGTTGTTTATAAAAAAAATATTATTCCATTTTTCGTATGTCAAGGTCACCCAAAGATCAGGGAACGGTAATTAGTTTGATTTTTGGAAAAAAATCAGAAGTGGAAATTGAAGTATGAGGGCTGCAATAAAAAAAAACGGAGGTGACCGTGGGGCCGCGTTAACTTAATTAACTTTGAATGCTCTGACGGTTTAAAATTCCGAATTTTAATGTTCCGAAATTCAAGATGGCACTGGGTTGAAATTCCGAACTTTGAATGGTCAGAAGGTTTGAAACTCCGAAAGAATAGTACCCGAAAGATCAAAACTCCGAAAGAACTTTACACGAAAGACCAAAACTCCGAAAATCTTAACACCGTCAAATTAATTCGGCTATGGAAGTTTTAAAAGCTTCAAAATTTCCAATAAATCGGCGAATTATTTCAAAACTTTTTTTTTATTACGAAGTGATTTTGCCTCAACTTTGAAATTTGTCTAGACAATGTTATACGTTTTACATGATTTACAGTCAACTGTAGACTTTGGCTGGCATGATCTTGACATGAGGGCCGGGTTCAAATTCCGAACTTTGAATGCGCCGACGGTTTGAAATTCCTAATTTTAATGTTCCGAAATTACAAGGTTCGTCAAGATTATACCAGCGAAAGTTTACACAGTTGGCTGTAAATTATGGAGAACGTATAACATTGTCTAGACAAATTTCAAAATCGACGTAAAATCACTTCTCAATAAAAAAAAAAATCTTGAAAAAATCGTCGATTTATTGAAAATTTTGAAACTTTTCAAACTTCCATAACCGAATTATTTTGACGGTGTTCAAATTTTCGGAGTTTTGATCTTTCGGGGTAGTACATTTTTGGAGTTTTTAGCGTTCTGATCATTCAAAGTTCGGAATTTTAAACCGGCCCCGTGACTGTCAAATCAGTTTGACGTCTCGTTAAAAATAAAACTGGCCCAATTGGACATCAATTTTGATAAACGCTTAAAATTCAGGCTTTGACATCTTTTCTCTAGGATCAATATTTGAGGAGCAGGCAAACAAAACCGAACTTGTCCACACTACGTCAAATTTTTTTTTCCGAAACTTTGAGGAATTTCGAAGCACATTGAATTAAAAATATTTCGGAAGCTAATAAAGGTGCGCTGAAGAACACGAAAAAAAAAAAAAAATTGACATAGTGTGGACAAGTTCGGTTTTGTTCGCCTGCTCCACAATTATAAAAGTTTTTATTTATTCATTCAGCCGGTATTTATTTATTCAGCCGGCTGGAGCAAGATGAACGGGGAACATTGAGAGACAAATGGAAACGAGGACACCGCGAATGAATCGACCTGTATCTTTGCCGAGTGACGAAACTCCGACCACGCAATAAGCCGCGAACAGGAACGCGCCGTTTCGCGAATGTTGCATTCTGAAGTCGACACGAGCGAACTCTGAGCTCGAACGTTCCATGGATCTCCCTTTTATTCTGATATTCGGGTTAATTGATCCGCCCTCACGCGGTGCCGCTTGTCATATCCGGAAAAAAAATTCACGAATGTAAATCAAATGAAAAAGTGGAGAGGCAAAAGAAGAAAAAAAAAACAATTACGCGATGAGCGAGCTCCGGAGGGCTCTCGACAAGGTTGACCTTGCATTTGCTTTTGCAATACACTCTTCCTCTTACTACTTCGCTTGGAAAAAAAAATTAAGAAAAAAACTGCTGATTTGCATTTTTTTTCTTTTTTAACATTTCTTTACCATTTTTAAGACTTTGGGTATGTTTTATTACTATTTTAGGCTGTTTCGTGGTATTTTTATTTTTTATTAATCTTTAAAAATGGCGAAGGTATGGCACGGTCTTCTAAACTGCATTTTTAGAACTGGCGTGACGTATAGCCAAAAAACTAATCGAACGATTCTGATGAAATTTGGCATCAATCTTTACCACCTTATTGTTTAAAACGTGACAATAAATGTTTTCGAAAATGAAAAAAAATATGTTTTTTTTTATTGCCAAATGTAGCCATTTTTTCGGAAAATTCAATGGTTTTGTTTCAAAACGTACCATTTCGTCGATTTTCAACATTTCTCACTTTTTCTTAGTTAATATTGTGCGTATGAGTATGAATGGAAGAGAAATATTCGTCGGCTTTTTTTCTGATTAATCCCACCGACACTAGGTGCCACGCAGTCTGACAACATCCGCCGCAACGCGTTTAAAAAATCGTGTCATACCTCCGAAATTTTTGAAGATTAAGAAATTAATAAAAATAGCATTTAACAGCCAAGAGTAGTAATAAAACATACCCTCAGTCACAAAAATGGCGAACGAATCGTTAAAAAAAATACATTTAAAAAATCATGAAAATCAGTAGTTTTTTCTTTGCCTAAAAGTATTTCTTCCCTTAAAAGGCACGGCACAACATGGACAGGAAGACAACGGTGAGGAATCTAAAACGAAATTGTGTTCGGGCAAATTTTTTTCACCGATTAAAAAAAGCCCCCGAAATCTGAACCCTTTTACCAAAATCTGTAACATTTTATCCTCAAATTGTCTTGAATGACGCTCTATTTCCCTACAATTTTTTTTCCAGCTATGTCAAAAATTGCGAAAATTACGGGGCGAAAAGTAATTTGTCTGAAGATTGAAAAATCTTCATCAAAGTTTGAAGCGTTTTGCCGATTTTTACGAAATCCACTTGGATAAGGATATTTGCGATAGACGATTAGTGTGCAAAAACTCAGCTGGTTACTTTGAGGCGTCTGAGTACGAAAATGGCCAAAATTGCATTTTTTACTACACGCTTTAAGGGCCTAGAGTTGTAAGTTGAATTTGCAATAAACAATTGAAAAAAATACTGAGTTATGACGATTTTTGTAAAGGGGCAGAGCCCCCACTGGGCTACGACGAACCGCCCTGCTGCAATTTAACTTTTTTTCTTTTACATTTTTATCGAAAGTATCTTTTATAAAATGGAGTAAGTCGTATCTCAAAATCTATTCGGCAGATTCGCTTTGAACTCGTGCACGGCATAGTTTATAACGATTTGTATTGTATAACCAGATACTTTTTCATATGTTTAGTCATTTATGAATAACTTGTTAATAGCAAATTATGAAAATTGTTTTTTTAAATGAAAAATCGAACCTTTTTGCCCAAAGTTCTATTATCACACTAAAAGTAAATTGCTTTATTTCTCACTTCAGATGACCCTGGTTGCAAGAAGTCTATTACCTATTATTGTTTTAATAATAATAACTTTATTGTTTATCAATATTTCCCTCTTAAAAAATTCAGACTTGGCAAGTCTATGTATAGGGCGTTATACTTGTGCATTTGAAAAAAATGTATCGTTTTTTTTAACTGGCTCAAATGATGTATAAACAACCTAAGAATTATATGGTTGATGTGTATAAGCATCCCAAAAATGACATGAACAGGGGAAAAAAATTTTTGAAACACTAAAATCGTTTTTTTTTCTTGAAAGGAAGTTTACAAAATCGGGCGGACTCATAGCTACTACATCTTTTAACCGATCGACCCCAAATTTCAAATGTGGCTTCTTAGATCCATTTTCTAGCGCAGTACACGCGATTTTCACGATCAATTAACAATTACGGTTTTTATAAACAAATTAAAACCACTTTTTAGTTGAAAATGCGACTTACTTTAAAATGGTGCCATATTTGCTAAAATATATATTTTGGAATTATCGTGTACTTCGCTAGCAAAAGTCACGTAGATTAAGAAGAAAAAAAATATTTTTCAGAATGGTGCCATATTTGATAAAAATATATTTTGGAATTATCTCGCAGTTCACTAGCAAAACTCATGTAGATTACGAAGAAAAAAAAAACATATTTTTGGTTCCAGGTGCTCATGTGCATCTCCAACGAGTCTGCCCGTGAAGGGCTTAAAAAAAGGTCTTCTCTTTATACCGGGCACTGGGCGCCAATTTGTACTTTTTGGAAAATAATAACATTAATTTGAGCCTTAATAATTTATGACATCCCGACCTCGTCGTCCCAAAACCCTGAACAGAAAAAAAATATTCTAAAAACCCACTTCTTTTCGTCCCAAGCTTATGCCGACCCGTTGAAGACAGTGAATATATTATTAATCCTCTATTGTCACATTTATCTTCGGAAACGATTTTGGCACACCGAGTTGATTTGACCTGGATGGTATTTTATCCACCTGCCATTAACAATCCGCCCGTCAGTTTTTATTTCGAAAAATCAGGAATATACTTTTAACACTTCTTAACATGTCTACATGATTAAAGTTCGAAAAATCTAAAATTGAAAAATTGTAAAAAAATATTGAAAATTCTGAATTTCGGAAAAGTGCAAATTTTATGTAAAATTCCTATGGGTCAGCATGACCCAGTGCGTCGACTGAGCATTTGATCGACTCAATAGAAACTTATGCGCACTATTCAAACAAATCCATACACGCCCGCAAATTTTTCTGTAAATTTCATTTTTCGCCGTTTCGGAACATTCCACTCCAATTACCAAGCGGAAAGCCGATATCCGCGAATGGAATTCGTAAAATGCTCGCTTGATGCATATTTGCTGTATCACGAGTCAGAGGGTACTCGCGCATGCGCACGAATTCCTCGTTTTCACAAGCATGATGGGTGCTGAAGTGACGTTTTCGATAACCCGGTGCACCGAACAGTTCGGCGCAAAGTTCCGAACTATCGTAGTAGTTCCGACATTCCAAAGATACCATCCCCCGGCATTATCGATCCTTCCGGTCAACATCGCCTCGAGTCAACGACGCCCGAATCGGTACAATGAGCGAAGAGATTAATCGCGATAAAATCCGGTTTTACGATATTTAAGGGGGGGAAATTTGGGCGAGGAAAAAATTGCTGGTTTTCATGATTTTTTTTTAAGGAAAGATTTCTTCACCATTTTTGAGACTCGTAATTTGGATCAGGATGTTGTCAGACGGCGTGACAGGTAGCGTCGGCGGGTTTAATCTGAAAAAAAAACCAAACGAGACTTTTCTCTTATTAACACGCATACGTAGAATATGAACCAAGAAAAAGTGAGACAAGTCCAAAATCGATGAGGTGGTACTCTTTAAAACAAAAAGATTAAATTTTCCGACAAAAATCATTGCAAAATAGATTTGGCGATCAGAAAATCTTTTTTTTAAACATTATCCAAAACATTTTCGTACAACATTAGGGGGTCAAAGTCGTTTAAGGTCATTTTAATAGGTGACCTTGAATGATCTTGAGCGACTTTGACCCCCTGACGTTTACGCGGCTTGAGGTGCTCCACAAGATGGTTGAAAAAAAGTGCTATTCCGTTAAAAAAAAATTGGAGGTGACCTCCACAGTACGTCAGCGCCTCCACCGAAATAAAAAAAAAAAAATTGGTCGCAATTTCAAACCGTACAACTTTTGTCTGGAACATTTTTTCGTGACGTCGATAATTACCGAGTTATTTCGGGTGGCAGAGATAAGAGGGACACCCTGTATATGTCTATATGTACGAGTGACTGTAGGACTTCAGTCGACGTCCCCTGCCAGCAATCAATAACTATAGTTTCTCGCAAAAAATCATTACCACCATTGTGATTAAGGGGAGGTACCTGAGTCAACAGCGAGAAAAACAGGTAAACTTCGGGAATTTTTATCTCAAAAACTAATGTTTCGATTGGATCGGGGTTTTTTTTATTAGAAAATATGTACATTGAGGTATGTTTGAGAATTTTTTAAAATAAATTCGTTCACTGGAAATGATTCGAACGCCATTATCTCAAAACATAGTTTTCAAAGTCGGTGCCCATCTCGAAAACGGCTTGTCCGATTTCGTCCAAATTTAGATACAATATTCTTTAATAGTTTTTCTCGTTCACCACGTAGGTGTTTTTCATTTGATTAAGCCATTGCTTTTTTATGCAATGTGTATGCAATTTAAAATCGTCGGAAGTCGCGAACGAAAAACGAATGTTATATTCAAACCGTCGCAATTCCGTCAAAAATGAAAATTTCAAAAAAAATCCTACGTGACGAACGAGAAAAACTATCGAAGAATATTGAATCCAAATTTGGACAAAATCGGACAAGCCGCTTTCGAGATACATCAGGCACCGACTTTCAAAACTATGTTTCGAGATAATCGCGTTTGAATCGCTTCCAGTCAACGAATTTATTTAAAAAAATTCCCAAACATACCTCAATGTACATATTTTCCAATAAAAAAAATCCGGATCCAATCGAAACATTAGTTTTTGAGATAAAAATTCCCGAAGTTCATCTGTTTTTACCTCCCGAAGTTTTACCTTCGCGAAGTTTACCTCCCCTTAAATTTGTGAAACATATATGCAACTTCGACTCCAGTAAATTCTCCGCCACGACATTCAAACGGTTTCTGAGACCCCAACGACTCCTCACATTATTTCGATAACCACCAAAGGCTCGTGAATTTCAAATATAAATGTCTTTGACCAAGTGTCGTAATTAAGATAAAGAGAACTGCCAGCGTTTCCGGTGGGCGTTTCTCAAAACACAAGGACGTTGATAAACTCACTTGTATTACGAAAAGTGTGGATATTTATTATCAATTAACTTGATGGAAAGCGATAACAGGGGAGCCACGAAATACGAGTCGTTGCGGAACCGATAAGACATAATCGTGGAGACGCGGGAGAGCTTGAGTAGAACAAGCAGTTATTGGTCAGCCCCGAGGCCCCTTTTTTTGTCCCGTTACTTCGGCACTGGTAATTGTACCGTTATAGGTGTCTCGATGTTTCGAGGCTAACGAGAGGTTGGCTCGCGAGAGTGACCGGGACGGGACGTACGTACGGTTGAAGCTGAATGATGGAGTTCTTTGCGCGGGAACATTAACGACTCGTTAACACAGTTATGGGTGACATTGTTGCGGTCGTCGCTCGAAGGAGCTCCGAGCTGCGCGGTCATTAACACGTCACGGAAGAACGGCTATCCGTGCCGGGCGCATGAATAACGCGGGCTACCCAGTGTCCTGGTCGAATCGTCGCGCTACGCGAGTCGAAAGATATATGTTCTTTTTAACGGGCTACATCAACCTAGAGGTCTGAAAAAAATGCTGAAATGCCAAATTTCGATTTTTTTTCTGGGAAATTGGTTGGTGAAAAAGGAGCGCATTCTTTCCAACATAGGGGTACATGTATTGAGAGCCCTTAAAAAAAATACGGCAAAGCCACAATGTGGCCACCGGCAGATGATGAAATTCTTCGCGCGACGTTTGACGGTGGACACTCTCCAGCTTAAACGGTCCGTCGGAAATATAAAAACCAAACGGGTTATTCAAGTTACCAATAAACACGAGTCGTTGACGATCGTCGATTGTTGAAATAATTTTTGTTTTACCGCGTGGCGACGCATTGACACTTTAGCACGCAAAATCCATGAAAAAAGTCGTCATCTTTACGTAACAATTGAAAAATGAAGATCGATTTTTGGAAAGTGAGATCGTCAAAGACCTTTAAATGTTTCTCGTCGTATCTCCTGTAAATTTGGAAAGAATCCGTCGAGTGGTTCTCGAGATGTCATGTCCACTCTGAAAACAGTGTTTCGAGAAAAACGCCTTTGACCCTTTGAAGCATACATTTTCCTTTACGTGCACGTTTTTTTTGCACTTTCTTTCTTGATGACACCCGCTAAGTGAAAAATAAAAATTTAATAGGTATGCTTTAGTGGTTATCGAAGTCCTAGGAACATTGCAACGCATTTACATCCGCCATATATAATTAGAAACATTTTTGAATCGTCAAAATCTGAATTGAATTAGGCGTAACATCAGTGTTACACTATGCCGCAAAGGGTTGACGGGGTATCCATCTTTGGAAACTTCAAAAAATCGTTTTTTTTTTTGCATATTGTTATGGTATGAACTTTCAAGAATATTTGGAAACCAACCGGAGCCTGAAATTGAAAAAATTGAAGGAGTTACACCTATTTTAGTGGAACGATGTGCGTCGGATTAACCGTGATCTGTCGAGTTTGAACGCGATTATCTCGAAACTACAAATTTCGACACGGCAGGATTGATATCTTGAGTAACTTTTCCACTATTGACTTAAATTTTCTCAGTTATCGTTCATTTTCGATTCACGATCGCATTTTTTAATTGGATGAACCATTTGTTAATAACGATGACTTCAGCATGCTGTTTTTCGAGAGAAAAATTAGGTTTTCTCTGGAGCAGCTGTCATTTTTCGTATTTTTCGAAATTTCGAAAAGTGAAAATCGCGGACTTTTACTTTCGATCACGAAAACTTCTGTAGGAGGAAAGAAAAAAAGAAAAATGAATCGAGAGAGAAAGGGAGAGAGAGAGAGAGATATTAGGTTTAGGCTTAGGTTTAGGTTTAGGAGCAAAGAGGACTAAAACATCCTCTGGCACACAATCCTTCTTCTTTGAATATCCAGAAAATATACAAGACCGAAATAAGACCGAATACAAAAACAAAACAAAAGTGCCTCCATATAAATCAAACTAAAATAAAGAGAAACATGCACATCACGAACAAATAAACCAGACTCGATACATAAGCAAAATAAATACGAAATCGAATAACACAAGTAGAGAGAAAACAAAAGAAAATTGAGAATATTATGAAGATAAAAATAACAAAAAAGAACGCAAATAAAAATGAGAAAGGAGAACGCAAAGAAAGTGAGAGTGAGAGAGAGGGGGGAGGGGGGCAAAAATGACAGAACGTGTATAAATCAAAGTTTGAGAAGAGCCTCCTCCGATAAACAATTTAAACGCACGATAAATCACCTCTCGAGGTATATATACCGAAGGAAGAGTGGCCAGCTCCTCTGAGCACACACGGCTCCTTCTCCTTTCCCGTGCTCACCCTTTTCTACTGCCTGCTCTTTACTCTCTTTCGACGTGTAGCATCCGTCACTCTCGTACGTCCAAAGGACACGCAACATCTGTGGCCTCGTGTAAATCCCTCCTCTCTCCATCTTGAGAGGAACCAAGAGAGAGAGAGAGAGAGAGAGAGAGAGAGAGAGAGAGAGAGAGAGAGAGAGAGAGAGAGCGAGAGAGAGAGAGCGCGAGAGAGAAGGGAGAGAGAAAGCGTCAATCGATAATCCCCATTCCTGTACACAAACTCCGCAAAATTTCCGACACACAAGCACGGACACCCTGCCGAGCTCGCATAGTCGCTCTAAATTACGCGCTCTCCCAACAAATTATGCAATAAACACACCGTTAATTTTCCATGACGAGCTTCACGAACGCTGCCCACATATTCGGTCGCGTATGTCGGTGATGTTGTCGTTTGGCGTTCACAACTCCGTGAGAAAAAGTGCATTCCTGCCCCATTCTGACTGTCAAAACGCCATTGATCGGCGACATTTCACGCCACGGAATTGCGGAGGATAGGGCTTTCTTGGTCCTGCCGTGACCATCGCCGACCCTCTCTACTCTCTTTCGCTATATGCCAGTGCTCATGTAGCTTTAATGCACTCTCGCGATCGCAAACAAACCTTGACTGTTTGCTTTCGTGTGGAACCACCGGTAATCAATCGTTTGAACGTCGTACGTACACACACACACATACACACACACACACACACACAGAGCCACACGCGCGCGCGTATTTATACAGGCTGCCTCGATACAGTGCCTAAATGAGTCGAACATTTTTTTTTTCGATTTTTAAGGGAGGGAGTTTTAGGCAAGCCAAAAATGGCTGAGTTTCACAATTTTTTTTCAAGGAACGATTTCTACCTCATCTTTTAGACTTAGGGGATGTTTTATTACTATTATTGGCGGTAACATGGTATTTTTAATTTTTTTGAATTATCTTTAAAATCGCGGAAGTATGGCACGGTCTTACAAACGATCGCGGCGGTTGTTGTCAGACGGCGTGACACGTAGCGTCGGCGGCATTAATTTGACAAAAAACCAACGAAGAATTTTCTGTCATTGACACTCATACGCAGAATATGAACCGAGAAAAAGTGAGAAATGTTGAAAATCGATTAAATGGTACGCTTTAAAACAAAAAGATTGAATTTTCGGAAAAAAAGTTGGCTATTGGCATTCTGCAATTAGAAAAAGACGTTTTTTTTATTTTAAAAAATATTCAGGGTCATGTTTTTGACAATAAGATTAGAAAGATTTGTACTAAATTTCATCGGAATCATACGGTGATTTTTTTTAGCTATACGTCACGCCAGGTCTGAAAATGCAGTTTAAGAGTCCGTGCCGTACGCCCAACATTTATAAAAAATGAATTTACAAAAAACACCACGTAACAGCCAAAAGTAGTAATGGAACATATCCTAAGACTCAATGGTGGTGAAGAAATATTTGTTAAAAAAAAATCATGAAATTTCGACAAATTATTTCCTCGCCTAAAGGTCCATCGATGACGAATATCACCAATATTCCTTCACTCATTCGCCGCTCGAGTATTTTCTGGTTCGATTTGGAACTCCACTGTTGGCTCATACTCTCCGTTATCAATTGCTCTTTAAAATACCGTTTGATTGATGGAGTTCCGATGATTTTCCGATTTTTGGCAGAATTTCAAAAACCGATGATCGATTTTCACCAACTGTTACTCCTTTGCCTCTTTTTGGCCAATTTTCAAGAGTACTTTCCGGAAAAACTTTTGGAGATATCGGGCCGAACCGGCATTCTCTGAGTCTATCGATTTTTTTAATGCTCCCTTTCTTCAGTCACTCAAACAGAACCGACGCTACGGCTATTGGAAATTTTGGGATTTCGACGATTGTGGAAAAGTCACCAAAGCAGAATTTTTGTTTACTTTTACACTTTTTCATGGTTCTGTTCGATGAGAATTTCTCCACCGACTACGAATATCTCGGAGTTTTTGTCGAAAGCTCAAAATTACGTCGGCTGAATAAAACGAAAAACGTATTTTTGAACACATGGACGTTTCAGTAAAAATATTTAAAACTAAAATTGTTCTCCCGTCTCGGCCAAAAATAATTCTCTTCCTTTAATAACTGCTCATTTCTTTTTCGTTTCGATTTGAAACTCCGCTTTCCGCGCATTCGCTTCGCAGTCGTTTGCTCTAAAAACTGCTACTTGATTCTCCGAGCTATGATTATTTTTGGATCTTTGGCATAACTTATAAGTAGGACTATCGATTTTCGCGAACGTTTTGAATGAGAAGAATTTTCGTCTTTGTTTCACTGAAATCGGTGGAACGCTTGCGGGTGAAACTGCAAAATCACCCCTTTACATATTTTACTCTAAGGGTTGTTTTTACTCTTCAAAACTGTGTTTCCCTCGATAAAAAAAATACGTATCTAACCATTCAAAACTGTTTTTACTTCGATAAAAAAAAATACGTATCTTACCATTACCAAAATACGTATCTTACCATTCAAAACTGTTTTTACTTCGATAAAAAAAAATATCTAATCAGTTTTAATATTTACCATATACAGGATGCAAAATTACCCCTTTACATGTTTTCCTCTAAGGGTTGTTTTTACTCTTCAAAACTGTGTTTCCCTCGATAAAAAAAATACGTATCTAACCATTTTCAATGTTTACCATATACAGGAATTTTTCGAAAGTCAAAGGCGGACACCAAAGTGATGTTCCTCGTGAGACACTCTGCATAATCACACACAAATATATATATAGATATATGCATGTGTATAAGGGGTGTCCGAGATCTGAATGTGTTCCCTGAAATGGGGGGTTGGGGGTGAAATTCTGAGTCGATTGATATAAGCATGTGTAGCTCTCAGATCAACCGCTGAATTATTATTGATTTTTAAAGACGGGCCAATCACGTGCGCCCTCAATCAGGCTCATCGGGCGAACCTGATTGGCTCGCCTTTAAAAATCAATAACAATTCAGGAGTTGATCTGAGACCCACACATGCTTATGTCAATCGACTCAGAATTTCACCCCCAACCCCCCATTCCAGGGAACGCATTCAGTTCTGGGACACCCGCTATATGTACGCGTACGTGCGATAGTCAGAGGCACATTGAGCTTCGAAACGAAAGTTCACCAGTCTCGTAGCCCTCGCGTTCACCACCCTACGTGAATCAAGAAAAAGCTTCGACCGCTAAATCAACTGCCGAAATAAACGAGAGTGCGTGCGTTTAGGCGGTTAGGAAATGTAAATATATACGCACGGAATAAACGATCGAGGAAATGTCAACCGATTTGTCGACGGCAGTGTTCGCATGAGTACACAAGGACTTACCTGTGTTGGAAGGGAAAACATTAACTACGTCGATTAATGTTTTCTTTGGGCGGCAGAGGGGAGGGCGGGGCTTAGATCAGTGAGGTTGACTAGACGGTGAATCGCTTCGTGGGGCTTGATCTACCGAACGAACGAAATTTATCCTTATCAGGCGTTCCAATTCCGATATTTCGGTACGATTACGAATGTGTGGGTGAGTGAGGGACGTCACCCTTCATTATCGTGTCATTACGAGGAACGTCAATTTTCCTCGTTTATTTATTCTCCTGCTATTCTATCTGTCCTTATCGGCATTTATGTCTGTAGTTATTCGAATTAGGTGGCCTGAAGGGAATATGATAAAATAAGTACGGGTCTGTTGTATTTTATTACACGATGTTATAGTACATTGTATTGTGTTGTATTATATTGCATCGTACTGCATTGCATTGCATTGTGTTGCATTGCATTTCATCGTACTGCCTTTTCATTGTATTGTGTTGTATTGTATTGTATCGTACTGCATTGCATTGTATTGTATTGTGCTGTGTTCTATATTATATTGCATTGTTCTGTAATGTACTGTGCAGTACTGTAGTGCATTGTATTGTATTATATCGTACTGTACTGAACTGTATAGTATTGTATTGCATTGCATAGTATTGTATTGTATTGCATTGTTTGGTATTGTATTGTATTGTATCGTACTGCATTGCATTGCATTGTTTTGCATTGTATTGTACTGTGCTGTGCTGTGTATGTACAGTACTGTAGTGCATTGTATTGAATTGTATTGTTTTGTTTTGTATTGCATTTATTGTATTGTATTGTATTGTATTGTATTGTATTGTATTGTATTGTATTGTATTGTATTGTATTGTATTGTATTGTATTGTATTGTATTGTATTGTATTGTATTGTATTGTATTGTATTGTATTGTATTGTATTGTATTGTATTGTATTGTATTGTATTGTATTGTATTGTATTGTATTGTATTGTATTGTACTGTACTGTATTGTATTGTATTGTATTGTATTGTATTGTATTGTATTGTATTGCATTGTATTAAATTGTATCGTATAGTATCGTATCATGCTGTTGTGCTTTGTATTGTACTGCATTGTATTGTATTGTATTGTACGGTACGGTAGTGTTGTATTGTATCGTGTATCATATTCCGTGCTCCTCTCCCGCATAGAAGTTCGAGTACGCAAATAAACAATTAAAAAGTATTTCAACAAAACGTCGCTCGCTTTATTCGAAGACAATGCAATTTTAATCTTTTTTACACAAGGTTTCAGCAACCATTGCAAATTTATGCGCGCTGCCTCTCCGCGTCCTCACATGGAAGGGAATAGCATCGAAAAAAATAAAAATAAACAGAATATATTTCAGCTTCAATTAAATTAGTACGGATACGGACGTTGATCGAGGAACGTGAGATCCCTCGAGCGACACGTACCCAGCGCGCTGCATTATCAGAAACGTGCCACTTGCCCACAGGTTTATCGAAACGTGCTGATTTCCTTTACCGAAAATAAATTCTGCGACGAACCCTCTCGTCATTCCCGACGACAGGTTGAAATTTGTTAAAAGAAAAAGAAGTAAGAGAACCAACTCGATCGATTCGCCGATCTGCGTCACGAAGAGTTAAATATACCTGAACATCGTTCTTCAGGAGTAATTGCGAGATGGCTATTAGCAGTTGGCGTGTAAAGAGAGCAATTGTCGTTGATTGTCAGTAAACGAAGCGAGTCATTAAAAATAGGCACTCTAATAGCCGTGTCAATTATCGTTGAGAGAGCGTTAGAGTAATCGAACTTCGATAATTCGAGAATTCGAGAGAGAGAGAGAGAGAGAGAGAGAGAGAGAGAGAGAGAGAGAGAGAGAGAGAGAGAGAGAGAGAGAGAGAGAGAGAGAGACGTCAATAATAACATTTTACTCAAGGATACAATTGATCAGCTCGGAAAAACAATTATAGAAAAATGGATGGAGATATATAAATATATTTGCATGCATATTTTTATAAATATACATTATTTTAAATATAATAATTAACGTATATAAAATTATCAATATTGATAATTTATCAATAATTTTCTATTCATTTTCTAAACGTTTATAGTAGTATGCAACATTTTGTTTTAATTCTTTAACAACTACAATCTGTTATTCATAATAACAATAAATAATTTTGGGTGATTCAAATAAGAGTGTGAGTCGAGAGGGTGAATATACCAGGTTTTATTCGTGCAATATTTTATTTATTTAATTATTTTGATTTTTTAAATTTTATTTATTTATTGTTATTGTTAGTCGATTGTTGATTTAATTTATTTGATCATTTTATTATTATTATTACTATTTCCTTCTAATTAAATCGTTGAAGTAGATGTCCTGACGTGTATCTTCGAGGTCTCTTCCTTCGGGCGTTATTCTCGGCTAAAATTGTCGCCAGCTGATTCGGATGGGTTTCCAGCCAGGTCTGATAATTAATACTCAATTTTTTTTACTCCTTGTTGGATGTTTGTTGTCTATTTTGAAGTCTTCGTGTAGACAGGTGTTCTTTATATGCCACGGTGCATTCGCTATCATTCTCAGCGTTTTCGACCGGAATCTTTGAATTATTTCCAGGATTGAATTGCTGGCTGTTCCCCAGAGCTGGATTCTATAGGTTCATATTGGCTTCAGTATGGTCTTGTAGATGATTAGCTTGTGTACGCAACGTGGATATATCCACGTTGATGTCCAACAATTGCATGCTAATAAATCTAAATAAACAAAATGTCCTAACTGACACCTCACCCTCTCCCCCCCGCCTCTCTCTCTCTCTCTGCCAAAACAACTAAAATACACCTTCGCAATTTAAATATTTGCATCGTCGAAGTTTCGAACATGATGCGGGAAATGAAGAACTAACACAATCGTAATATTTATTCAAGTTACGTGTCGGAATTAGCGACATGACCATTCGCGGGAGCGAGCGAGATAGAAAGATCGGGGCAAAGAGAACTCGTGGTTTTCTACCTGAATGCAAGTGTTTGTCAATCGATACAGAGCGTAAAAGCACCAGGGCAAACATTAATTACTTCTCACCGAGTTTTCCAGCCAAATATGCATACGCGCAATGGGAATGTGGCAAACCCGATGTGGGTTTATAAACACGACATAATAATGAATGCGCATGACGAGGGAATAGCACACACGGAAAAAAAGAAACAGCGAAAATCACAGCATAAACCGCATGAAAAACAGGGTGCCATACTTCATTTTACAGTAAAACAGAGTAATGTAAATCCTGTCCTGCAGAAATGACGAATTTTCCTGTACACACTGAGATTTTTACAGTTACACTGGCTTATTTACAGTTCGGTATTGTGAATACATCAGTGTCTTCAGTAAAAATATTCAACTGTAAAATTTACATGAGATCACTGATTTTTATACTGTACGAAAACTGCAAGGGTTACAGAGTGAACTGCATTGAGTACAGAGTGATTCATTAAATTGTACAGTGTGGCACGGTAGTTTATCTCTTCTTTCGACAGTTCGTGACGTAATCTGTGCACTCTGAGATTTTTACAGTTACACTGATTTATTTACAGTTTAGTATTGTGAATAAATCAGTGATTTCAGTAAAAATATTCAACTGTAAAATTTACATGAGATCACTGATTTTTATACTGTACGCAAACTGCAAGGGTTACACTGTACATTGTATTGAGTATAGAGTGATTCATTAAATTTCACAGTGTGGTACGATAGTTTTACTCTTCTTTCGACAGTTCCTGACGTTATCTGTGCACTCTGAGATTTTTACAGATACACTGGTTTATTTGCAGTTTGATGTTGTGAATACATCAGTGATTTCAGTAAAAAAATTCAACTGTAAAATTTAAATGCGATCACTTTTTTTTATACTGTCTGCACATGAGGCACGAGGCCAGGACACAAAGGATTGCCAGTTAGTAGTGCGTGGTTGATGGGACGCGGACATCGAAATTTGTGCGACAGAATTCAAGAAATTATAAAGAAAGAGAGAATTTTTTAAAAAAGGCACGTTCTTGTCTAATTAGGATTGTCTCGCGCGTGGGGTGAGGCACGTGGCCAGGACACAAAGGATTGCCCGTTAGTAGTGCGTGGTCGATAGGATGCGAACGTTGAAATTTGTGCAACATAATTGAAGAAATTATAAAAATGCGAGAATTATTTACAAAAAGGTACGTTCCTGTGTATGTGATTGATATTGTAATATTTTCTACACATTTTTCTTAAACTTCTTTTATGGATAAACTTTTTTTGGGTGCTCATTCACTTTATTATATTCTTGATATATATATATATATATATATATATTTCATTGCTTACAATATACATTGTAAGCAAAGGTTTCGTCGAATTTTTTTATTTCATTTTTATAATCAAATTTACAGTGTGACGTTGTGAACGGTATTCACTGGTTAGGACTTGTCTCGAGCGTGTCGCGACCAGGACACAAAGGACTGGCAGTCCTTTCAACGCTTCAATTGTTCTTTCAAGGCTATCTAATGTTATTTTTACCCCTAATTTTGTATAATATACGAGTTGTGGCACTATTAAATTACGGGGTTCATCAAGTTTGAATTACAGGATTAAAAGAAGAACGTTTCCTGTGTTCACACTGTAAAAAGCAACGGTTCAAAACTGAAACTATATCTGTTGCTAACCAGTTTCTAGAACAGAGGACTTCACTGTTAAAACACCTACATAAACTCTGTCGATATAACTGGCGCATTCGGTGTACATAATACAGATGAACCAATTGTCAAATTACAAGTTTTGTTAAATTTATATTACAGTGTTGAACTGTCAAAATTTCCTTTTGACTACACTGTATTTTGGACTGTGTGTTCCAGTAAAAGATACAGTAGAGCGGTTCGAGTCCAAAGAGGAAAGTATAGGAGCTGTAATAATTTACTTTGAGCACACTGTATTTTAAGCACTGTGTTTCAGGTAATATCGCTGTGCAATCGCTCGAGTCCGATGCGAACTGTGAAGCCCCTGTATTTTGTACTATTTCTTTTTTTCCGTGCAGGTGAAATCCGATCGACATTTGCGATTTACTCGTCTCTGTATCTCTATATATATATCCATCCACATACGAGGGTGGGGTGAAAAGTTTCCGGCCTGACCAAGAAAAACGATGTTTAAACATTTTTTTTTGTTTTAATTTTCAACATAATCTCCATCAACACTGATACATTTCTCATAACGGTGTTTTAATTTAGTTATACCAGTTTCAAACGTAGATTCGTCAAGCTCCTCAAAATACTGATTTACAGCTTCGATAACTTCTTCGTTGCTCTTAAATCTTTTTCCGCCAAGCCATTTTTTGAGGTTAGGAAACAGGTAATAGTTGCTGGGGGCTAAGTCTGGAGAGTAGGGAGGATGCAGCATCAATTCAAACTTCAATTCGTGGATTTTGGACATGGCAACAATCGACGAACGCGCTGGTGCGTTATCGTGATGAAACAAAACTTTTTTCTTCGCCAAATGAGGTCTTTTGATTTGCACCTCATGCTTCAAACGTTGCAATAACTCTGCGTAGTATTGACCAGTGACAGTCTTACCCTTTTCAAGGTAATCAATGTATATAATTCCTCTCGCATCCCAAAAAACAGTAGCCATAACCTTGTTTGCCGATAAAATTGTTTTTGCCTTCTTTGGGGTTGGTTCCCCTTTTCCAACCCACTGTTTTGACTGTTCTTTATTTTCAGGAGTGTAGTTCTGGACCCATGTCTCATCAACAGTTATGAATTGACGCGAAAATTCGTTTGGATTACGCCTATACAGCGCCAAATTGTCGGTAGAAATGGTTTTTCGAAGCAGTTTTTGGTCGAGCGTTAGCAAACGCGGCACCCACCTTGCACACAGCTTTTCCATGTTCAAATGGTTGTGCAAAATATTTCGCACACGTTCAGCTGACATCCTACAGGTCTCAGCTATCTCATGCACTTTCAACCTGCGGTCTTCCAACACTTTTTTATGGATTTTTTCAATCATCTCTGAAGTTGCGACTTCAACGGGCCGTCCTGAGCGAGGCTCGTCAGAGGTGCTCACACGACGCATTTTAAATTCAGAAACCCACTGCTTAATAGCTGAATATGATGGGGAGGAGTCTCCTAGTGCTGAATCCATCTCTTCTTTTATTTGTTTTGGTGTAAAACCTTTAAAATGGAAGTATTTGATGACAGTACGTTTTTCCAATTTTTTCATTTTTACGAAAACAACGAAAGCGTCTCGCGCAATGTGCTCTCAAACGCAAACTAACGTAGCGATTGGGCTGAAACTGTACATACAAGGTCGGTAGGAATGGTAGTGTAGGACGCCGCTCCAAGACTAGACCTAGTGGCACTATCTCTTGGTCAGGCCGGAAAGTTTTCACCCCACCCTCGTATGTGCACACAGCCGTCTGTGTCAATATGCAATTTTTGAAAGTAGATAAACTTCACCCCGCGCCCAGCACAAGTGCATCGAGCGTCTGGTCAATTACTCCGACGTATGGAAAGTTGGATATGAAACGACGTTAAAAATTTAAGGAGGGAGACACTTTTAAACGAGGAAAAACTTGGCTTATATTTATGATTTTTTTTTTTAATAGGAAATATTTCTTCACAAATGTTGAGACTTGGGGTATATTTGCTTACTACTTTTGGCTGTTACATGGTATTTTTATTTAGTTTTAATTATCTTTTCGAATGTTGGGACATAGCACGGTCTTCCAAACTGCATTTTCAAGACTGGCGTGACGTATAGCTAAAAAACTAATCGACTGATTCTGATGAAATTTGGTATAAATCTTTCTAGCCATATTGGCTAAAACAGGACACTAAATTTTTTCGAAAAAAAAAAGTATTTTTTACACTAAAACGTAGCCATTTTTTTGCAAAATCCAATCTTTTTGTTTTGAAGCGTACCATTTCATCGATTTTCAACATTTCTCACTTTTTTATTGGTTCATATTCTGCGTATGAGTGTTAAGACCTTAGGCTACTCTAGAGGCCGAGAAAATAGGCATTTGGCGATTTTTTGTTTTCAGAAAAACTACAGAATAAATGAAGATTACAAAAAGGGTGTTTATCATGCATATCAGTGACTGTATACAACAATTTTTTTGAAGCGATTAACTTGAAAATGGCGGCTGTGCAGCGTTTATCTCAAAACTGCATTTTCTAAGTTGGCCACAGGCATAACTCAGACAATTTTCAACCGATTCACTTGAAATGTTGAATATTTCTTGAAAAATCCATTGTCTACGGAAGTACGTAGGATTTTTTTTTTATATTGCTTAGTCCATTCGTCATTAACAATTATCTGACGATTTTTTAGGCAAATTTTTCGAAAGTGAAAGATTTCGTCAACTAATTGTTAATAACAAATGAACTATGCAATATAACAAAAAAATTCAACGTAATTCATAGACAATGTATTTTTCGAGATGTATTTAACATTTCAAGTGAATGGGTTGAAAATCGTCCAAGTTATGTTTCCGGCCAACTAAAAAATGCATTTTCGAGATAAACGCTGCACAACCGCTATTTTGAAATTAATCGCTTCAGAACAATTATTGTATACAGTCACTGATACGCATGATAAACATCCTTTTTTGTAATCTCGATTTGTTTTGTAGTTTTTCTGAACAAAGATCCCCAAAAATCCAATTTTTTCGGCCTCTAGAGTGGCCTAACTCCTTAATGAATGAAAAATATTCGTTGGGTTTTTTTCACATTAATTCCGCCGACGCTACGTGTCACGCCGTGTGACAACATCCGCCGCAACCCATTTAGAAGATCGTACCATACTTCCGCCATTATTAAGATTAATCAAAATAAAAAATTACCATGTGACAGCCAAAAGTAGTAATAAAACATACCCTAAATCTAAAAAAAATGGTGCATAAATCTTTCCTTTTCCAAAAAAAATGATGGATATCAGCAATGTTTTCCGCCTAAAGCGGAGCTTATACATTTACAAGCATAAATACGTCGAATATAGCCGAGCTGACGCGTCGCTTCCTCGTTGATGGCCAATGGAACATAGCTGTCAATTATGTCTACGACGGTCTCCAACGAACATCGGAAGTCCAAACACAGTTGCTACACGTCTCGTCGCCTCTTGAATAAAATATTACAGTTCGTACACACCTTGCGGGGGGAGGGGGAGGGGGCTGTGACAGGAGGCTTTGGTGCTGTTCCTGCACGATGGAAGGGGCCAGCTCAATGCGACCCTGTCGCAATTGGGGGGCGGGGGGGGTGGAGCGATAGGACAAAATCTTTGAATAATTTTGTGCGGTCGTCTTATCGTGTTTTTTTAATCGGCACGACAGGGAATCGATAGTTGGATCGCGGGGAATTTTATTCATTCTCATACGGTAATGAATAACGAAATAAATTTTCATTGGTTTTTAGAAGAAAATAACGTGCTGTTAGGCTTTTAAAAAATAATATAACGGGTTTTTCATTTTGTAAAATGAAATTACATTTTTCTAACAAAACCCGTGCAGAAATTTTTACCGGGATACCCTATGTCCGATCAAATCCCGATCAGGATTTGTCATGGATTCCCCAAAACCGGTATCCCGGTTAGAATCCAACTTGCATCAGTATCGGCATATGTACGACGACGATGGCATCATTTTGAAAATTTTGGCGTCACGTGTATTTTCTGTATTACTATGGAATTCCTATCTATAGATGGGAATTTCTGTCTATAGAATCCTATCTATAAAATTCCTATCTATAGATAGGAATTACATAGTAATACCGAAAATACACGTGATGCCAAAATTTTCAAAATTATGCCATCGTCGTCGTACATATTCCGATACAACATGATGCAAGTTGGATTCTAACCGGGATAACGGTTTTTGGGAATAAGTCTCTGTTTATACCCACCGACATGTCGGTGGGTATAAACATGTATTTAAGACAAATTAAAATCAAATTCACAATGATTAGATTAAAATTTACACCAACCGTGAGTTCTTACGTATTTCGAGAGAAAACATTTCGTCGAGGCAAAGACATTTTTGCAAAAAATGTTGTGAGTTTCAAATATTACATTGTAAATATGAAAAAAATCACAAAATGAGTTGTGAATTTCCTCAAGTTGAAGAAAATGAAAATCGAATTCACAACAGTTATATTAAAATTTACACCACAAGTGTAAACGTATTTTGAGAGAAAACATTGTGTTGAGGCAAAGAAATGTTCGCACAAAAAGTTATGTGCAAAAATTTCTTTGCCTCGAGGCAATGTTTTCTCTCAAAATACGTACGAACTCACTTTTGGCGCAAAATTTAATCTAATTATTTTGAATTTGATTTTAATTTGTCTTAAATACGAAAAAATTCACAACTAATTTTGTGAATTTTTTTGTATTTATAATTTCTTGTCAATACACTTGCATTCACAGATTTTGATGTGAATTTTTTTTAATTCACATCAAAATCTCGCGATGAGCGCGATCTGCCATTTGAATCTTTGGACAAATTTTTTTTTATTGATAGTTTAATGCACTAAAACTTTATAAATGTTATTTATTTTTATAATAAATTTAACATATCATAATTCCATTTTTGACATTTTATTTCAGCCTGTATTCACCAGTGATCCTTCCCAGATTCCTCAATGATTCCATGGGGAATCTATTTAGAGTCATTAAAGGATCCGGTTCTGGATCCCTAATGGAATCCAGTTTACGGATCTTACATTTAGTCTTCGAATCTGATCCGACATCGGACTAGATCCCGACTGGAAGCCCGGGATACAAGTCAGAATCCAGCTGTATCCCTGCCAAAATTTCTGCACGGGAAAAATTAAAATAACGTGTTTTTAACCATTATTCAATGGAATAGTTTTAATTTTTTTAATTTTTTTTTTCCCTTTTTTGATTTTTTAAAAATTGTTACACAATATTGAATAATGAAATAACTTTATTTTTGTTTTTAGAAAAAAATAGCGTGCTGTACGTTTTTTTAAAATAAAATAACGATTTTTTTTCAAATGAAATAACACGTTTCGCATTCTTCGAAATAAAAATAACGTGTTTTTAATAATTTTTAAATGGAAAAACATTTTTCTTCTCTTCACTTTTTAATCATGAAAAAAGACGTTCTCTATATATTCACAAAATTATGTTTGCCATACAGTTAGATAAAAACAAAAACGATTTTGTACGAAAACTTCGCAAAATTTTGTTTTTCCGCCTACACCGGAAACCCCGAGATTCGATAACGAATTGAATTAGACAACCGATTCGCACGCAAGTTGGCCGCTTAGCGCTATTCGGGTCGTTCGAAAGGGAGGATGATTTTTTTGGAAATGATAGAATCGAAAGAACGCCCATCAGTTTGACAGAACTTTAATTAACGCCTGGCCTTTTAACGAGAGAACGAGATTCAGGTGTTGCAATTTGGGTTCAACCTTTTTCGCGACCTCTTCTCTATCTCTTTCGTTCTTTATCCCCCCTCTCTCTCTCTCTCTCACTCTCTCGCTCTCTTCCCCTCCCTTTTCACTCGCCGTTTTCCTTCCGGAAAGAGGACAAATTTCGCGAAAGCAATGAGATTTTTCAGCCTCCCGAATTACTCCCAATTTCAACATGTCTCTTCGCTCGTCGCCATCAAAATTGTTCGTAATACTAGTCGCGCCTGGCAGAAATAGCGGAAATGAAAAACTCCAATCACGCATGGAAGTTCCATCGGCTATAGTAGTTCTTCCATTCATATATATATATATATATATATATATATATATATATATATATATATATATATAAAGTTTCAATCACCATAATACTGCAATGCAAATGCCCTTTTTCTCTTCTTCCCATGCAAATTCACCTAATTAGAATAAATCGCGTGCATTTGAGTTACGGAAGCGGATCAAGAGTCGGGGAGTATCGCATCTCATTGAAAACCAATCAGTCGATGAATATCTTCTCAGAATCAACCATCTACGTGGGTTGCATAAAAAAAAAACGGAGGAAAAAGAATTTTTCGCCTCGCCGAGCCTATATCTCAATCTCGGGTTCCGTGAACTTTCCGTTATAACAATTTTGGCCTCGATCTCCAACAACGTATAACAATCGCGAAATATACAATAACTTACGACAATAACGCGCCCCGGGTCATTTTTCCGCAGGGCTTCCGTAGGAGGAGTTACGAAACGTCGATCGAGTAGAGAGGAAATATTCGCTGACAAGTCGAGAAATTTATTGAAACTGATGGCCTGGTCAAGCAAAAAATTGAGCGACAGAAGGATACAGAAAGATACAAGGAAAGAGCGATGACCCAAAAGCTCCTCAAAAACTCCCCAATCCCCCAAAGCACTGGGGTTGCGTAAAAAATCGTCGGGGCCTCATTTGGTACAAGAGATCTTTCCTCGTATACTTTATATATATATATATATATATATATATATATATATATATATATATATAAATATGAGGTCCACGCAAATCCGGTGAACGTTTTCCCTGACCCCCGCCAATTCGATTTTTTTTATCTGATTCCATTGATTCTAAAAGACACCCTGATTTTTTTAAATTTTTCGAAACAACCCACAGTAAAAAAAAATTCTCCGAAAAAAACGGCCCGATTTAAAAATCTGAAAAAATCCCCAAAAATGCGTGATTATATGCAAAAATTTTCAAGCTATCACCAGCAGTGGAAGTATGATTTTTTCTGTGCTTTTTGAGCGATTATCGTTTTAAAAAAACCGAAAAATTTACTGCTAACTGTTCAAGGTCCATGATTGTGATTTGGTTATTCAAAAATGGTCAAAACAATTCATTGTGGGTATCAAAATATTTAAGTATCCGCCCGCAGTAAGCGGTTCGTGAATTTTTCGAATTTTTCGAATTTTTCTTAACGTTCGTCGCTCAGAGAGTACAAAAAGATCATACTTCCACTGCGGGTGATAGCTTAAAAATGTTTATATATAATCACGCGTGTTTCGGATTTTTTCATATTTTTAAATCGGGGCGTTTTTTTCGGAGAAAAACATTTTCTTTTTACGGATGTTTCGAAAAATTTAAAAAAATCAGGGTGTTTTTTAGAGTCAATGGAATCAGATTTTTTTAAATCGAACTGCCGAGGGTCAGGGAAAAAGTGCACCGGATTCACGTGGATCCTCATATATAAAATATGTTTTATTCGAAATATATATTTTTTTTTTCGTTAAATTCAGCACAAATTAAAAAAAACCCGTTTCAGGCCTGTCGAAGCCGAATTGGAAATCGCAAAATCATTCATAGCATTTTTAGATATCAAAATGATAAGGAAATTCTAAAAAAAAATAGATGGAAAAATCAGCCCAAGCCGAAACTAGTCTTAAAAATCATAGACTCGATCATTCTATATTAGAGAATTTTTTTAAATCAACAAGACAATCATCTTTAAACACAAATAGTTTTCACTTCAGATGCAAAAAAAACGTTGACATTGATCATCGATCATTTTTTTCAAATATTTTATTACGAAAGTATGATTCAAAGTGAAAAAGTTATATATCGACATTTGTCGATATCTCAATTAGTTCAGGCATTATCGGCGTTTAAACGTTTCCAAAACTTCCGAAAACGACATTTTTTTGGAAAATGCTAACTCCTGAAAGAGAAGAGATAAAAATTTTAAAATTGGTACGGGTGCTGCTCTCGTGGGGTATAATTTTACAGAAAGAAAATTCAGAAAATCAGAAATGGTCGGGGTCACGGGACAGGTGAAGTGGCATGGAATATCCCATATATACACACACATATACCCAAACAAAGCCAAATAAACTTACATATGTGTGTGGCAAATGTCCGTAAATTCGCGTGAATTCGCGAATCGTTAAACACGACTGCCTGTACAATGTATCCGTTTATCGGTGGTGATAACAAAGGAAGAAGTACGTAACATATATGCTAGCCGAGAAAGGCGAGAAGAATTAATGGTCGTAGATGCGCGGACCTCTGTGTGCATAGATAGCGCGAGCAAGAGAGCTCACGGGCCTTCGACCGAGAGACTTGTCTTAATCACTCGAGAGGGAGACTGACAAGTGTGAGAAGGGGAACAATACAGTACCAATGCACCTTTAGTTAATCGACCACAACGTGCATATATATATATATATATATATATATATATATATATATATATATATATATATGTATATATTGCCAATGTATATTTGAAAAATATGTTTCTAAAGAAAAAAGGATCAATTGTTTGGAAAATTGTACAAAGCGTCAAATTTATGAGTTGAAGAAGTAAAACAAATTAGGCAAAATTGGCAACTTCGAGGCTCTTGAGCAACCACGAAATATTCATTGGCCAGCTACAGCTTTCGCGAGGTTAATTTAAAAATTATAAAGCGTAAAATTCACGAGTGAGAAGTGGACGAAAAAAAAATTATTTTTTAATGGAAATTTGCATTTTTAGGAAGCTCGAGCGACCCCTAAATTTTTTTGACGGCCCGCAGCTTCCGTGTCAACGTTTTTTTTTTTTCTTTGTAGAAGTTAATTAGCCGGTGAGAAAAGGGGAAAAAATAGAGCTCAAAATTGTGCCACCCTAATGTAAATGTATCTGTATACGCTCTTACGTATGCATATGTGAATGGGCCCATACACATATACAGACCGAAGAGAGTATTTATCGATTCTGTGCACTAAACCGATCAGCAGCAAAAACAACGTAGTCATGTTAAATGTATGTATGCATATATACAAGTATACACAGCAAATGTTGTACATGAGCGTAGCTCATTGCGCTTTGAGCTCCGTACCTATACTCGGGTCGATATCTCGATGCACTGATCCTCGTTTCTCTTTGTGCATTCTCCACGAACCTCGCGGTTCACTTGGCACACATATACCCCGAGGGAGCTTAGCGGATAAGGATGTACGAGGCTTCGTCACTTTGACGTAGCAATCTGTCAGTTTCACAATTGTAAGATTAGCAGCAGCAGCAGCAGCAGCAGCAGCAGCAGAGTGAGAGAGAGAGAGAGAGAGAGAGAGAGAGTTTGATTGATTGATTGATGGTATTGTTTGTGCCTTGAAGATCGCTTGAGACTTGAGAGAACTGAGATATAAATGCATGCAAGAATATAAACTGCATGCTACATTAAGGGGCTATACCAGTGTGAAACTTAAAAAAATCGATTTTTTTTGCCTTTTTCGACAGCTTAAGGGGAGGGTAGGGGTTTCAGCGTAAAAAAAAACACTTTTTTTGTGATTTTTTTTTCATCTATATGGGTAGAGTAAATTTATTGAAACCTTTTGTTCATTGTTAAGTGTCATTTCAAGAACATTCCGTGAAATTTGTACGCGAAAATATCCACAAACAAGCCGGTGCCGCGTTTTTCTCGAAACCACTTTTTCAAAGTCCGTGTTCACTGCCATTTGAACACTACATGACCGATTTATTTCAACCTTTGTACCCATTTTCTACATATAAAATACCTCCCCCCAACGGTTTGAGATTTTTTTTACATTGAGAGGGTTTTCCACCCCCAAAATGGCGGAATTTTTTAATGAAAAACAGCACTTTTCACTTTGCATGACCACCAAAAATTTAGAAATGAAAAAAAAAATTATGAAAGACCGTTGGGGAGAGGATTTGATGATACTTTGACTATATTTTAATGGTACTTGATTTCCGATAATTTCTAGCTGAGATACAGTGAACACCGCAAATCATGTTTTTCCAAAGGCGTCCTTGGAAAAGTTTTGTCACCCGCTTGTTTGTGGATATTTTCGCGTACAAATTACACGGGATGTTCTTGAAATGACACTTAACAATGCACAAAAGGTTTCAATAAATTTACTCCGTCCATATAGATGAAAAAAAAATCGCAAAAAAGTTTTTTTTCACGCTGGAACCCCTGCCCTTCCCTTAAGGCGTTACCTCCACTTGTAGCGCAAAAAAAAGGATTTTTCATGAATTTTTTAAAAGAAAACTACAAAACATTTTTAATCGGTCAATATACCATCTTAAAGAACACATCTTGAAGAACTTTCAGTAATTTTTTTATTGAAAAAATATTACATTGTTTAGTGGCAAATGGCCGTCAATGAAATAATGTTTTTATATACACGGTTTGCGGTGACCAACATTGCGGCGAAGTGGATCATCTGAAAAAAAAAATGCGGATAGATTTGGTCAAATATAAGTATAAACTAGTCTTTAATCGAAGGATTTTAAAAAATATTCATTTTTCACAAAATGGCGGACAGTCAAAGTTAATGGTTCGATTTTAACGAAAAAAAACGGCCGTTTTTTGGCTATAAAACGGCCATTTTTTTCGAAAAAAAAAATCGAACGATTAAAGACTACATTTTTATGTATTAAATAAGCCTGCAAAATTTCAAGAAGATCAGTTCATTAGTGTTCGAGTAATCTTGGTCACCGACTTCAGAAATGCCATTTTGAGAAAAACGCGTTTAAAGTTTCAATTTCCGGTTGTTTACACAACGGATTCTTCTCTTTCAACGCTCATATCTCAGTCAATTTTGTTCGGATCGACTTGAAATTTTCAGGACATATTCTCAGATATTTATACTTCAAAAAAATGCAATAAAAAAAATCGATTTTTTTCAAAATCGCAAGTGGGGGTAACCCCTTAAACTTTCAAGAATATCCTATACAAATTTCAAGGCCGTATCTCTATCATTTCATCTTGAAAAAATCGATAGTTAAATCTTTAAACGCGTTTTTCTCGAAATGAGATTTTTTAAATTTGCTGACATTGTAACTCAAAGGGCAATTATCCGATTGACGTGAAATTAGAACTGAGTACTCTTGAATATATTTACTCTACAACGACGTAGGATATTTTTGATTGGATGAAAATTGACAATTTGGCATTGAAAAAAACGAGCATTTTAAAGGCAAGAAAACAGACTTTTTTCATAACTACGCCATTTTGTTAGATTTTGATATTTTTCGAAAATCCTACGTCATTGTACAGGAAATACCTTCCAGTTTAACGAGATTTTTTCCTTTTTCGGTTTCAGCTACTCAATCGGCCGGAATCGTGTCAGCAGTGGAGGAACTTTTTTTTGGCGCCTCCGAAGGCAGCGCATAAGTCGCTTGGATCTCAATATTTTTCTATGAAAAAATTATGTAACATAGATGAAATATAGCCAAATATATTCTTAATTTTCCGAAACATTTAATCGAGTACTTTTCTTCCAAAAAAATTCTCAAAATCACCCATATTTTACGCGTTCACACTGGAGTAGCCCCTTAAAATTGGCCGATCGCATGGGTATGAATAATAAATGGTGGGGCGATAGTGTCTGACAATGAAACGTTGCGAGGTAGATCTCTCCGATTTCAATTCAATTTTAAATCAGGCGACACGTATTTTTTTATATCTGCGGAACCCGACTTTCAAGGGTTGAAACGCACCCTCGAAAATTGGGGCGTTTCTCGTTTTTCGTCGATAACGTTTTAACGGTGCTAAATATGAACAAATGTCAAATTGCAACAATGTTTATTTTTTCGTGTACTATACATTGGCGATGAGAACGATAACGGTATCGACGAAAAACTAAAACCACCCCTGATTTCAAGGGTGCGTTTCACCCCTTAAAAATCAGGTTACGCAGATATAAAAAAATACGTGTCGCCGATTTTTACCCATTCTACAAGCATGCCAAATTTCCTTGTTAGTGTTGCGAGGAGACGGAAAAGTTGGAGCAAACAGAGCGCAAATGACGGGTGAAAAGAGATGGAAGAGAGTTGCTCGTCAAAAAAAAGGTCTGCTTGTTTTGCGTGGTTGGAATCAAGATTTTTTTTTATTTGGGCTGGGAACTTTCTGTGGTAAAAAAAGGTCGAGGGGAAAAAAAAGGCTCAGGGGGGCAATTTTTTGTGGTAAAAGAACGAGCAATTTCCTCGAGTAAGAAAATCGAGCCATTTTTGGCAAAAAAAAACTAGACACTTTTTATAGTGCAGAAGGGATGTGGATGTTTTTTGGTCGTAATAAGGCGAGTATTTTTTTATGGTGGGAAGGTCGAGTCGTTTTTTATGTAGTAAAAAATGTGGAAACTTTTTCGTCATAAAAAGGGAGCAATTATTTTATACTGAGAAACCCAGAAGTGCTTTCTTATTATAAAAAAAAAATGGATAATTTCTTCAGAACGAAAAATCGAGCGATTTATTTTACGGTGACAGTTGAGGACCTGGCGAACAAAATCGGACTTGTCGACACTGCCTCAATTTTCGAGCATACCTTGATCAGCTGTTGAAACTGATGGCTGTGACAGCTGTGGACACCTTAAAGTTGGTTTGAATCTGCCTTTTTGAGCGAAATGGCAGTTTTTAGGCACAAAAATAAATACATTGTGTATAAAAATTAAATTTGACATAGTACGGAAAAGTACCAGTTTTGTTCGCCAGCTCCTCAATTATAGTCTCTATTAATAGAAGAAACAAAAACGCACTCTTCTTTTACTGCAAAGCATCCAGCTATTTTTCTACGGTAAAAAAGAGCCTCTCTTCATAGTGAAAATTCGAGCAATTATTTTACGAAGTAAGACACCGAGCACTTTTTTCTAATCCAAAATCGTAGGATTGACGCAAATCCTTCGGTACACAGTCCGGAAAAATAAAAACGAAAACATGAACGCAGTCTTGGGAAACATCGATGGTAACAAAAACCGAGGGTCGGGACAAAAACGTCGATAAGATTCCAATTTCGTTAGCTCGCCTCATTATCAAAAAGAAAAATCTCTCATTTTATGAGAAAAAAGATCACATATAGTATTCCAAAATTTTGGCCTACGCCGGGAAAAGTCGTTGCCGTATACCCCCCCCCCCCCTCCGCCGCCCCTCCCCACGCCTGGCGGACTTCGTTGCTCTTTTCCTAGCCCCCGTAAGTTCGTACTACTTGCAAACTTGTCCTCGCACTTAATTCGTTGTAATGTGCCCAAAATTCGAAACTCGTGATTCTCTCACACTCTACGGGGTGTGCTCGAAAAAGCTCCTGGAACAGGAGGAATGAGGGGCCGATTTCGCAGTGAAGCTTAACACGTATACGTATAAATGTAAGTGCCTCGAGGCTTAGAGAGAGAAAAGGAGAGAGAGGGAGAGAGCGAGAGAGAGAGAGAGAGAGAGAGAGAGAGAGAGAGAGAGGGAGATAGAGGGAGGGAGAGGGAGGGAGAGAGGGAGAGAGAGAGAGAGAGAGAGAGGGAGAAGGAGAGAGCGAGAGAGAGAGAGAGAGAGAAAGCCGCAAACTCTCGAGAAGGGTTTAGGGGTCTCCTACTCTCCAGACGCAGTGTGTTGCGCAACAAAAAGAGAGAAAGAAAGAGAGAGAGAGAGAGAGAGAGAGAGAGAGAAGTTGTCGCTTCCGGCCAGCGCAAAGTCAACGAACATCCCTCGCTGGTGGTACTTGCAAAACTTTGTCCCAACGATTTTGCTCACGCTCTCAAAGGACGTTTCGTAACAAACGCAACGGTGTTTGGTACAATCATCGAATACACGAAGCCTTCTCTCCAGCCGGGGCGATTTTGACGATATGTTCACGTCAAAACAGTCAAATGTGCTAATTCGTTTAGGGGTTGAATTTCGAAAAACGTATTCCATTGAGGGACTATACCAGTGTGAACGCTGAAAATTTACGTGAATTTTGAGAATTTTTTTGGAAGAAAAGCTACCAACTAAATGTTTCGAAAAATTAAGAATATATTTGGCTATATTTGACCTGTATTGCATAATTTTTTTTCATAGAAAAATATTGAAATCCAAACGACTTATTTTTTGGCGCCTTCGGAGGCGCCAAAGAAAAAAAAATTTCCTCCACTGCTGACATGATTCCGGCCGATTGAGTAGCTGAAACTGGAAAAGGAAAAAATGTCGTTAAGCTGAAAGGTATTTCGTGTACAATGACGTAGGATTTTCGAAAAATATCAAAATTTAACAAAATGGTGTAGTTGTGAAAAAAAACGTCTGTTTTCTTGTCCATAAAATGGTCGTTTTTTTCAATGCCAAATCGTCAATTTTCATCCAATCAGAAATATCCTACGTCATTGTAGAGTAAATATATTCAAGAGTACTCAGTTGAAATTTCAAGTCAATCGGATAATTGCTTTTTGAGTTACAACGTCAGCAAATTTGATAAATCTAATTTCGAGAAAAACGTGTCTAAAGATTTAACTATCGATTTTTGCAAGATAAAATGAAAGAGATACGGCCTTGAAATTTTTACAGGATATTCTTGAAAGTGTAAACTGTCGAAAAAGGCAAAAAGAATCGATTTTTTTAAAGTGTCACACTGGTATAGCCTTAATTGTATTGAAGAGTTGAAGGCGTCACTACGTAAAAAGGAGCTTTTTTACGTATTGACGCGGTGCTGATTTTTTTTCGCCATTTTAAAATTCGTTTGAAACATGATACGAAGAATACCACATTCTAGAATGTTCAAACTAATATCCGGAATTTTTATGAGTCATTCGGAACGATACGTTCCGTAATCATCAATCAAAAAGTCATCTGCTTTTGGTTTTTCACATGCCATTTCTACAAATGATATGAATCAACAATAACGAAGCAACTTTTACAAGTAATTCGCACAATATGGGTGGAACGTTTTTTTTCCACCGCAGGCTATCAGTCAGACGTTCGAATTGGTTTTTATTAAAATTCTGCATAAGATCTTTTTTCATAAAGTTTTCTCAGCATTTAATGTTAAGGCCTTACCCCCACTTGCAGCGTAAAAAAAGGCCTTTTTCATGAATTTTTTTAAAGAAAACCACAATACTTTTTTAATCGATCAATGTACCATCTTAAAGAAGACATCTTGAAGAACTTTCAGTAATTTTTTTTATTGAAAAATATTACATTGTTTAGTGGCAAATGGCCGTCAATGAAATAATGTTTTTATATACACGGCTTGCGGTGACCAACATTGCGGCGAAGTGAATCATCTGAAAAAAAAATGCGGATGGATTTAGTCAAATATAAGTATAAACTAGTCTTTAATCGAAGGATTTTAAAAAATATTCATTTTTCACAAAATGGCGGACAGTCAAAGTTAATGGTTCGATTTTAACGAAAAAAAATCGAACGATTAAAGACTACATTTTTATGTATTAAATAAGCCTGCAAAATTTCAAGAAGATCGGTTCATTAATGTTCGAGTAATCTTGGTCACCGTCTTCAGAAATGCCATTTTGAGAAAAACGCGTTTAAAGTTTCAATTAGCCGGTCGTTTACAGAACGGATTCTTCTCTTTCAACGCTCATATCTCAGTCAATTTTGTTCGGATCGACTTGAAATTTTCCGGACATATTCTCGGATACTTATACTTCAAAAAAATGCAATAAAAAAATCGATTTTTTCAAAATCGCAAGTGGGGTTAACCCCCTTAAAAACAAGACTTGTCTAGATAAAACAAATAACCAAGAGTATTTTTAAAAAAACCGGGTCGAAAAAAGTTATCATTTTTAGAAATGGCATGAGAAAAACCAAAAGCAGATGATGTTCATCATGACATGACCTGATCTATCGACAGTTGCAGAATTATTCATTCATAACAGGACACCCTGCATTATCCAAACCGTATATGTACAAACACTACCGCTTAAAAGTTTGAATACACCTGTCGATATTTCTTGCCGCACTAAAAGTTGGATAGCTCGGTCAAAAAATAAGATATCCAAATTTAACGAACGCCGTTTTGAAGGGAACGAATTCAGCTTTGTTTTGCTTTTTCAAAATATTTTTTATGATTTTTTTCGACCCGGTACGCCCTTTTGTACGTAACCCTTTTTCGGCTATTTTTCAACCATCGATAATTGGATGCACAAGTTATGGAGTTTTTTATGTAATTTTTTTCCATGAAAAACTTGAAAGGGGTAGCAGAAGCTCTATTTTTTTTTTTTTTTTTTTTCAAAAGTCTCGTACGATTTTTTTTCACAAAGTTATGTCGTTTTTGGCTGGAAAAGACAAATTTTGGAAAATGCAATGTAGCTCAAGAAATATAGGGTTTAGGAGAAAATGTCAGGGATGTAAAAAGTTGGGTAAGTTTATACTGGATCGCTTGGATTTTTTTTTTAGAATTTTCCCGTGAGATTTTTTTTACTGGTTTCGCTTGAGACTCCGATGAGGTAACACCAATTTCACTTAAAAATAATTATTTTCTTTTGCATTCGACAATATTCATTACGGTACTCAACGTTGTGATTCTTTCCTGCTCGCTGCTCGCCTTCGTTTACTTTTTTAATAGAAGAAGAAAGGAGGAATTTTGAGAAGGACTACAAGCATCGTCGATTACGACAGTCAGTTCTGTGAATGCTTCAAACGCGACTAGGTGAAACGAAATTCGCACATTTTCACAAAATAGTTTCAAACGATTTATCAAAAATGGCGGGGAACAAAGCAATTTTTAAAAAATCTGAAAAAATTTCAACGCATTCAAAACAAAACTCTGCAACATTTTTCCCTCTTGATATTTTGTCTCTAACTCAATAGTTTTCGAGATACGCCAATCAATTGTTTCGACGATTCTCCGAGCTTCGGCCAAAAAAATCTGAGAAAATTCCACCCAATTTAAAATTGAAAATAAAAAAAATTCCTCCTCCTGATATTTTATCCTAAACGCCGTACTTTTCGCGTTAAGCCATCCTGCTCATCAGTTTCGTGTGAAAATGGTAAAAAAAAGAAAATTCTCGAAAGAAAATTCTGAAAAAATTCCAGGCTATCCAATGCAAACTCACCCAACTTTTTACATCCCTGACGTTTCCTCTCAAACCCTATAGTTCTCGAGTTACGTTGCATTTTCCAAAATTTGTCTTTTTTCGCAAATAAATGAAACAACTGTGCAAAAAATAATCGTACAAAACTTTTTTAAAAACGAAAATGGAGCTTCTGCTACCCCTTTCAAGTTCACCATGAATAACAATTACAGAAAAAAATTTCAATCAGTTCCACGTCCAATTTTCGATGGTCAAAAAACAGCAGAAAAACGGTCACGTACAAGAGTGCGTACCGGGTCGAAAAAAAATCATAAAAAAGATTTGAAAAAAGCAAAACAAAGCTGAATTGGTTCCCTTCGAAACGCCGTTCGTTGAAGTTGGTTATCTTTTTTTTTGACGGAGCTGTCCAGCTTTAAGTGCGGCAAGAAATATCAACTGGTGTGTCGAAACTTTTGAGCGGTAGTGTACGTACGCGTGCACAGTCATGCGCCTGTTATAGAAAATATTGGCTCGATCCTTCAGACGAATCGAATAGCAGATTTGGCGTGTCCGAAACGTCCGGTAATCCCCCTCGTAAATCCGGATGGGAAGTTGTTTTCCGCCCTATCGGCGTAACTTTCGTCCCAGCTCTATCTTTCCTCCGTGTATTGTCCGTACACCGAATGACTCATCGCTCCCGCTACGCTTTTACTCTGCGATATATTTCTGGGTTCGCTAAACTCGATCGTTTTATCGAACGACGGGTCGTCGAACTGAATAAAACGATGAGCGACCGTTTGAGATCCAGATTATCCGTGATCTTTATCCGTACGAGTTTGTATGTGTACGCGAGTGTGTCAATACGGTCGTCGACGTGACGCGCGCGTCATTTTTTTCCACTTATTTTCTTCTTTTTTTTCACTCGATTCGTTATATAATATTTTTTTTTTAATATTCCGAACGTGGAACCGTTTTTATTATTCAATGGCCTGTGTTATGTACGTGCTATCGAAATATTTTTTTTTCTTTTTCAACAAACTATTGGAGACTTTATGATGGAGGGATTTGCATAAACTAGAATTTAAGGGGTCTTCTCACTTTAGACGCTAAAAAGGTTATTTTCATGAATTTTGTTCATAGGTTTATATTATAGATATTGATATACACTTAATAAATACACTTTCGAAATACATTTAAAAAAAATGTATTTTATGTATTTATGTAACCCAACCAAACTTTAAACGCTTCTTTTCTCGAAACGTTTTTCGACAGCTCGTTGATGAAATCTTTGAAACTGCTGAACCGATCCTTATGAAATTTTAACTACATTTCTTTACAACTATAGCTACAGCGCATATAAAGGATTTTTTAAATTTTGATATTTAATTTTCTTGCCAAAAAGGGTGAAAAAGACACGTTTTTTTTCGAAAATGTTCGCCATTTTGTTATTTTTGCATATATTAAAAATCGTGTAATATGCGCTATAGCCATTAACATACTGAATCTAAAACCGTTTGATTTTTTTTTGTTTCGGATGATCCATTTCCGAGATATCATCAACAGCGCAGACCTACAATTCTTTTAGGACATTTTTTTAACTACCATTTTCGTCTTTAAATAGTGACTTAAATTAATTATTTTTTTAAAACGTATTCCGAAAATGTAATTATTAAGTGTAACTTTTATATCAATGTCTATAATATAAAATTACCAACAAAATCATGAAAATAGCCTTTTTTGGCGTCTAAAGTGCGAAGACCCCTTAATTCAATAAACAATTATAATTTGCTTCTGAAAATGCGACGCCCATTAATCGCCTCGATCCAATTCGCGATTCGCTAATTTCTTTTTATATGTCGAGGTCATCTCAAGGTCACGATATTGGCTATTCATTTTTTTTGGTAGAAAAAATTGCAAGAGGAGGTTTTAAGAATAGGTCTCGTGTTTCGAAAAGGTGGAGTTAACCTTAAGTGGCTACATCTGCGTAGAGGCCCGAAAAAATTGCCAAATTCCGTATTTTTTTTTCTGGGAAACGGTTGGTGAAAAAGAAATGCCCCTTGTTTCGGATGATCCCTCTCCGAGATTTCATCAACAGCGCAGACACTACAATTTTTTAGAACATTTTTTTAACTATCATTTTCGTCTATAAATAGTCACTTGAATAAAAAAAAATTGAAATGTATTTCGAAAGTGTATTTATTAAGTGTGAGAACTCTTATATCAATATCTATAATATAAACCTAGCAAAAAATTCATGAAAATAGCCTTTTTTAGCGTCTTAAGTGAGAAGACCCCTTAAAAAATACGATTTTTTACGGCTTTGTAGCTTTGCGTCTTAACTTTCGTCTGCAACGAAGATTCTGGATTCTGTTTTAATTGAGCTGACGATTGTTGTGGCTTGAAATGTCACTTGAAATTCGCAGAAACCATAGTTTATAACATTTTCTATTGTACGTCCAGATAATTTTTTTATACCTTTATCCATTTGTTGATGACAAATGATTGAAGTTGTTTTCCCTGGTAAAAAATCGAACATTTTCTTCTGTAAACTGCCTTTTCCGTAGTTCTCGAAAAAAAAAGTATCCAGTCATAAGGAAGTTTTATTGTTATACTGAAGGTACATTTTTTATTTTTTTTTTACTCAAAATGACCCCGTTGTCAGAACCTACACCTATTGGCCATGCAGCAACGGCAAAATGTTTTTTATAATAGTTTATGTTTTTTATACAAAATTTAACTTTGTTATTTAAACTTAATTTGTAGTAAAACTGTAACTTCATTTTTTTAACATCATTGTTAGTAAAAATAATTAAGAATATGTTCCCAAAGTAGTATAAATAATTCATTACTGTCTCGGACTCTTGGTTTTCGGTGATTTTTTTCAAACGCGTTTGTCTCGAAACGACTTTTCTTCAATTTGTGTTCACTCTAGGTCAGAAAGTTTCTAGCCTATAATTTCATGAAATGATACTTATTTTCATTATATAATTACGCTCTATATGAACTTCAATTTGGCGTAATATGATTGTTTAAAGTATATTTTTTATAGCAATAAAGGTTATAAAATAATGGCAAAAATTATACACTTTTGTTTAAACACATCTAAAAAATACAATCTTCAATTTTTCGGTATGAGTATGAACCCAACTGTGACTAAAAAAATTGAAAATTCTACGAGGAAAATATGTTCTCAAAATAATCTCCAAACTGTTCCCAAAATAATCTCCACATATTCCATATTTTCAGAGGAAATGCTTCGAAAAAGATAAACATTCATTTGAAAATATTTCAATAATTTCTGTTCGTTCTTTCCTTGTCAAAACAAATAATAAAAATCACTAAAAAAAAGTACTCCTAAACTAGTTTTCCGCCTTGAAGAAAAGATCCAGCGAAGCCGTGAGTAAATCCACGATCTGTATACGTACACATACATAATCGGGCAAAAATGAAATGTGTTTCTTTGACGTCAGTTGAAGAAGCAATTAATTTGTCGTTCCGAGGGCAGGTTCATACCGAGCCTTGCGAGACCAAAGTACATCGGATTATTTTGTCCTCGTAAAGTCTACATACAAATATATCATTGGAATGAACAAACCTATAAGGAAATGGCAAAAATTCAATTTGTTTTTACATTACGAATGCGAGCTTAAGGAGACAGCCACGAGAGATGCGAATTCCTGCTGTTATGCTAATAAACATTTTGTGGTGAGAGGGAGGTCACCAGATTTATATGCTAACGACACGTTTACGGGTATATATATATATATATGTGTGTGTGTGATTTTATTTTAATTGTGATATATATATATATATATATATATATATATATATATATATATATATATATATAAATCACAATTTATGGGCACACAATACAAAAGCATGGGTTTTAGCTCATAATATTTTTACTATCATTATATATCGGGTTTACAACCACACCGTGGCGTATTTCAATGCATAACTTACCACCCGCCCTATTCGCGTACACGACCCCCTATACGTTTCCATATTTATATCAGCTCTGCTCTCTCTTCACGGTATTGTTGTACGCATTAATGGGTGTATTCCGCGCGGCGAATATAAGAGTTTCAGCAAAAAAAACAAACGGTGGTAAGAAGAGAAAAATCGTAAACGTCGCAAGCACGAACGTCCTCTATTTTTCAATCAAATCAAATGAATCGAGTCAAATGTTCTCTGGATCAATTCGTCTCCGCGCACCACTTACTTTTAACCTGCTGATAAAGACTGAAAATAACGAGATATCGTGCGATCATTGATCGTATTTCTTCTGGGTAAATATGGTGTTACGGGGGAATGATTTGAAGAAAGGAGAAAATGTGAAAATTGAAAAATTATTTTCAATGTAAAAAATTGAATATGAACAATATTACGCATACGGAATTTTTTCATCGGGCTTCAATCCGCTCGGAGAAGCAGTACCATTTGAGAAATGAAAAAAAAGACAAGTTGCTCGTAAGAAAAATTGGTTTCTGGAGGGGATGGAATAATAAATATGGATTGCGACAACGAAAAAAAATGATGAATAAAATACGGCGATTTCGTCAATTTGGTTAGTCAGTTCGGTCGTCCGAGTGCGTTTGTTCTTTTTTTTATCGGAGACGCTAAACTAATTTTAAGGGGCTGCATCTAACTAGAGACCGGAAATAAATGGCCAAATTCGGATTTTTTTCTAGGAAACGTTTGGTGAAAAAGAAACGCATTTTTTTACATAAAGGTACTTATATAAGGAGCCTTAAAAACATGACCAAAAAATACAGAAAAACAACAAAAACATGGGCCCCGGCAAATGATGAAATTTTATTCGCGACGTTTGGCGGTGGACACTCTCCCGCTTGAACGGTCCATCTTAAATCTAAAAACCAAACGGGTTATTCAAGTTAACGATAAATACGAATCGTTGACGTTCGCGGATTGAAAAAAAAAAAAAATTCTACAAAGTGGCGATTAATTGAAACTCGAGCATACAAAATCTATTTTAAAAAGTCATAATTTTAACGTAACTATTAGAAAATGAAGATCGATTTAGAAAAAGTGAGATCGTCAATGACCTTTGAATGTTTCTTATCGTATCTCCTGTGAATCTGGAAACAATCCATCAAGTGGTTCTCGAGATATTATGTCCACCAACCTTGAAAGCCGTATCATCCCGTGCAGAAATTTTGACCGGGATACCCTATGTCTGATCAAATCCCGATCACGATTTGTCATGGATTCCCCAAAACCGGTATCCCGGTTAGAATCCAACTTGCATCAGTATCGGCATATGTACGACGACGATGGCATCATTTTGAAAATTTTGGCGTCACGTGTATTTTCTGTATTACTATGGAATTCCTATCTATAGAAAGGAATTTCTGTCTATAGATTCCTATCTATAAAATTCCTATCTATAGATAGGAATTACATAGTAATACCGAAAATACACGTGATGCCAAAATTTTCAAAATTATGCCATGGTCGTCGTACATATTCCGATACTGATGAAAGTTGGATTCTAACCGGGATACCAGTTTTGGGGAATAAGTCTCTGTTTATCCCCACCGACATGTCGGTGGGTATAAACATGTATTTAAGACAAATTAAAATCAAATTCACAATGATTAGATTAAAATTTACACCAACCCTGAGTTCTTACGTATTTCGAGAGAAAACATTTCGTCGAGGCAAAGAAATTTTTGCAAAAAATGTTGTGAGTTTCAAATATTACATTATAAATATGAAAAAAATCACAAAATGAGTTGTGAATTTCCTCAAGTTGAAGAAAATAAAAATCGAATTCACGACAGTTATATTAAAATTTACACCACAAGTGTAAACGTATTTTGAGAGAAAACATTGTGTTGAGGCAAAGAAATGTTCGCACAAAAAGTTATGTGCAAAAATGTATTTGCCTCGAGGCAATGTTTTCCCTCAAAATACGGACGAACTCACTTTTGGCGCAAAATTTAATCTAATCATTTTGAATTTGATTTTAATTTGTCTTAAATACGAAAAAATTCACAACTAATTTTGTGAATTTTTTTGTATTTATAATTTCTTGTCAATACATTTGCATTCACAGATTTTGATGTGAATTTTTTTTAATTCACATCAAAATCTCGCGATGAGCGCGATCTGCCATTTGAAACTTTGGACAATTTTTTTTTTATTGATAGTTTAATGCACCAAAAATTTATAAATGTTATTTATTTTTATAATAAATTTAACATGTCACAATTCCATTTTTGACATTTTATTTCAGCCTGTATTCACCCGTGATCCTTCCCAGATTCCTCAATGATTCCATGGGGAATCTATTTAGAGTCATTAAAGGATCCGGTTCTGGATCCCTAATGGAATCCAATTTACGGATCTTACATTTAGTCTTCGAATCTGATCCGATATCGGACTAGATCCCGACTGGGAGCCCGGGATACAAGTCAGAATCCAGCTGTATCCCTGCCAAAATTTCTGCACGGGATCTGCCGGCGGCCATGGTTTTGTTGTTTTTCTGCATTTTTGGGGGATTTTTTTTCAAGGCGTACTTGAGTACGTACTTGAGTTTCAATATACGTACCTTTGTGTTAAAACAAAAGACGGTTCTTTTTCACCAACTATTTCCCAGAAGAAAAAAATACGGAATTTTGTCATTTTTTTCGGGCCTCTACGTAGATGTAGCGTCTCAAGGTTAACTCCACCTTTTCGAACGATAAGGCCTATTTTCAAAACCTCCTATTGCAATTCTTTCTACCAAACGAAACCAATAGCCAACATCGTGACCTTGAGATGACCTCAACATAGAAGAAGAAATCAGCAAATCGAGAATTGGATCGAGGCGATTAATGGGCGTCGCATTTTCAGAAGCAAATTATAATTGTTTATTGAATTAAGTGGTCTTCTTACTTTAGACGCTAAAAAGGTTATTTTCATTAATTTTATTGATAATTTTATATCATAGATATTGATAAAAAAAAAGTTCTTACACTTAATAATTACACTTTCGAAATACATTTAAAAAAAATTATTTATTTAAGTCACTATTTATAGACGAAAATGATAGTTAAAAAAATGTCCTAAAAAAATTGTAGGTCTGCGCTGTTGATGAAATCTCGGAGATGGATCATTCGTAACGAAAAAAATCAAACGATTTTAGATTCAGCATGTTGATGGCTATAGCGCATTTCATACGATTTTTCATGTATGCAAAAATAACAAAATGGCGGACATTATTTAAAAAAAAACAAGTTTTTTTCACCGTTTTTGGCAAAAAATAGTAAATATCGAAATTTAAAAAATCCTCGATATGCGGTATAGCTATAGCTGTAAAGAACATGTGGTTGAAATTTCATAAGGACCGGTTCAGTAGTTTTGAAGATTTTATCAACAAGCCGTCGAAAAACGTTGTTTCGAGGAAAACGCATTTTCAGTTTGTTTGGGTTACACAAATTCATTAAAACAAATTGTTTATGTATTTCGAAAGTGTATTTATTAAGTGTAACAACATTTATATCAATATCTATAATATAAACCTATCAAAAATATTCATGAAAATAGCATTTTCTAGCGCCTGAACTGAGAAGGCAACTTAAGGGGGGATTGTCTTTTTTTTCGCAAAATTTACCGCTTTTTGGGAATTTTTTTGTGAAGAAAGTATACAACGGAAAACTTGTGAAACTTGGCATATAGTTTTATTGATCTGTTTACTACATACAAAAAAATTTTTAAACAATTTCATCAAAAAATCCGCCTCCCACCCCCCTTGACGCGCGATGGTCCTTTTTTGATGGTGTGCACGATTTCTCAAAAACTATTCAACCGATTGCCTTCAAATTTGGACAGAATGCTCAGCTGACATCCTTTTATCGTTTGATGAAGCAAAAAAGCAATACGTTTAATAGTTTTTTATTTATAACAAAAAATCGATCAATTTTTTTCGAAAAATCGATACTTCAAGTTCAAAACGTCACCAAATCGTCAATTTTTTTTTTCCCTTCATCGAACGATAGCTATATGTGTCTAAAGTAAAATGCTTTTTGGGTTTTTGTTGCAGGATGAACGTGAAGGCTGTAATCGTGCACACCATCAAAAAAGGACCATCGCGCGTCGAGGGGGGTGGGAGGCGAATTGTTTAATTGTTTAAAAATTTTTTTGTATGTAGTAAACAGATCAATAAAACTATATGCCAAGTTTCACAAGTTTTCCGTTGTATACTTTCTTCACAAAAAAAATCCCAAAAAGCGGTAAATTTTGCGAAAAAAAAGACGATCCCCCCTTAGCGCGTGAAAAATCATCCCCATTGATCGCGTGATACGTTTTTTACACAATGCCTCAACCCTTCCTTGGCACGCTTACATTTGGCCACGACTTTGATACACTGGGACAATTTGACCTCGATAGTACTTCACCCACCTGCCCTTGATAACCCTCCGGTCGTTTTTTATTGAAATAAATCCGGGATACGCCTTAAACATTTATTAATATATCTGCATTATTAAAATTCGAAAAGTACAACAAAAAAACGACTGTACAAAATTGCTGAAAACTTTCAATTTTAGGAAAGTCAGCATTTTATTTCAAATTCGTCCGGGTCAAAATGACCCAGTGGGTCAACGAAGCGTCAGTAATGCCAGGATCTTTCTGCACTTTTTTCGAGTGTCAATTTTTTTGCGACTCACTCTGCGTATATACGTCGCTGCGAGGCTACGCTCCACGCGGAAAAGTGGCAATCGAAAGACGACAAATCGATCCACCTTGCGCCACACGACTTTTTCTCGAGAAAACTTGAGCATTTCGACATCCGGCGACTTCGAACGCACACATACGTGAAACGATAAATTCTTGAGTATCGAGGCCGTGAAACAATTAATTTACGCAATTCGATTAGAAAAAAAAAAGAAAAGAAAAAGTAATCTTTTCACGAGATAATACATTTTGCAGTGGGCCCTATAAATATTGACGATCAGAAATGTACGATCACACAAGTTTTCCGATCTATTATAGAATGGCTCGTCGATTCGTCGTCACGCTCGTTTGCCATTTAGTAATTTCCCGATCCGTTCTATCGCAGCCAAGTACGTCAAAGTTATGCCATAAAATGTATATGTATACTTGTGTGTGTGTGTGTGTGTGTGTGTATATATACACACACATACATATACATATATATAAATATATATATATATATATATATATATATATATATATATATATATATATATATACACATACATATACATATATATATACATATACATATACATATACATATATATATATACATATATATATAAATATACATATACATATATACATATATATACACACACACACACACACACATATAATCGCGCCCAACTTTTATATCGCGCGCGTTAACGGAGCGTACACCAAGAAAAAAAAACCTCTCAACCGTTTGCCAAATTTGCCCAGACGCAATATACCAATTGTGTACTTTTTATCGTAGGTCCGGCCAACAAAAGTGAGGACGCCGGGATCGCAAACATTTTTCCCATTCTTTCGGCCGTCCCGAGGACCCAGAGGATAATTGGCGGCGAGCCTGTGCCCATAGAGAAATTTCCATACGTGGTAAATATCGTGCAATTACGTTTGTGTACTGCACTGATTGGTGTAATTTATGCACTTTTTTATCGATTTTTTTTTCGCCTCGAGGTCCGCAAAATAAAAATGTAAGGCAAATATTTATCTGCATTTTTGTTTTGTTTTTCGAGAAAAAAAAAGGGTTTTCGTATGAGGTAATTTCTTGTTGATTTATACAATAATATATACTGTATAATTGAATATGTGATAAATATACACTCATTATTAATTAATGTATATATATATATATATATATATATATATATATATATATATATATATATATATATATATATATATATATATATATATATATATATACATTAGACTGATTCAAAAAAAAAAAATTTTTTCTGGATTCTCGTGCTATTGTTGGGCACTGATAAAACAAAATTTCTCTAAAAAGATGGGCGCGGACACTCAATTTTTAGAGGTGGCTATCTCGACTTTTTTGTATTTGAATTTTCATCATATTTGAAGAAATGTAAATGAATTTGAAGATAATATAAGCGTAGCATTTTGAAAATGTAAATATACGATTTATGAATAAAAGCTTATAATTTAATTTTTCGTAAAAAGTGCGAAATGTTAATGCGGATAAATAAATCTACATGAATAACGAGAGTAGTATAGACGCCATTATTGATCTACCTGGATTTGAATTGTGAATATTGCACCCTTTTCAAATTGTTAGAGTTTATTTTTGTTACGAAACAGCTGCTGGATGTGATTTTTATCCGTAATCCGAAGCCATGACTATGTTTAAATGCAATACGTTCGTTAAAAAAAATTCAAATACAAAAAAGTCTAGATAGCCACCTCTAAAAATTGAGTGACCGCGCCCATCTTTTTAGAGAAATTTTGTTTTATCAGTGCCCAACAATAGCACGAGAATCCAGAAAAAATTTTTTTTTTTGAATCAGTCTAATATACATATATATATATATAATATTATGATTTTGTTATACAATAGTTTTCATGTTAAAATTGACAGTACTGAGCTGACCTGAAACACGTTCACACTCTCGGTATTATAGCGACGAAAAGCTGCTGTATAAACATGTATTTATATATATTTTTAAAGACATTGAGCGGAGCGAATCCGCAAGCTGCGTTAACACTGAAACCGAACACAACCGCGACATCGATTAATTTCCTGCGCCGAGAATTCGTCACATTTCCGGCTGAAAAAAAAATTAAACCCTCCACTTTTTGCACTGCTAACAATGTTTATTTGCGTCCTCCATGCATACGACCAAAAATAATTATTTCTTTTTTTTGCAAGCACTGCTGCAAAAAAATGGTTCGTACACTCGGTTTATCTCGACGCGATTATTATTTTGCACTTTTTGCAATTGTTTTTTCCAACTCTTTTTTCGCCGCGAGTGAAAGAAGGGAGGACGTCGCTTTTATTTCGACGTTCTCGATTCGCAGGTATCGCTGCAGCAGAACGGGACATTTTTTGGCCACGACTTCGAGCACTTTTGCGGTGGCAATATCGTCGGTGAAAAGTGGATTCTCACAGCTGCCAAATGTTGTTACGGGTACGTGTACGATTCGTCGCTGCGGACAGACTGGAGTCCAAACAAACACGGAGGAATAAATAATTGTGGATAAAAATCAAATTCAGTGTAAACAATCATATAAAAGAAAAAATTATAAAATTACAAGCACAACGTCAATACGTTGCGAAAAGATAAATATAAAAAAAGAGGGCAGTGCAACACTAAAAAATAAATACATATTTTACAAGTACAAAAAAATTGTTGATAACTACAAAAAAAATCTACAGATATTACACAAAGTGCAACTTTTTCATGGCATTGAAAAAGTAATCAGACTTTTCGGGTAATAAAAAACAGGTACATATAAGTAATATGAGTTGGTTTCTATTATTTGTCCAAAAATATTGATATATACATATATATATATATATATATATATATATATATATTGAGTAGGGTGGCCCAAATTCGAGCTCTACTTTGTTTCTATTTTCTCACCATTGAATTATGCTCTTTAGAGAAAAAAAAAATCGTGGCGAAATCTGCGAGCGATCAATAAATATTTAGAGGTCGCTCAGGTCTCCTAAAAATTCAAATTTTCATTAAAAAACTGATTTTTTTCGTTCACTTCTCACCCATGAATTTTACACTTTATAATTTTTAAATTAAACTCGCGAAACTCTAGCCAATTTTTTTTAATTCATCCAACTCATAAATTTGACGCTTTGTAAAATGTTCAAAACAATTAATCGTTTTTCTTTACAAACAAATTTTTCGAAGTTACCTCACACTACTAACCTAAGAATTAATTATATAATTATTATAATTATATAATTAATTATATAAATATTATAACAAGAATTAATTATATATAATATAATTATAACACTAACCCAAGAATTATAACACTAACACTACTAACCCAATTAACTATGTTCTCATAAAATAATTAATTAAAGCTCTTGCCCGTAAACAAAATTATAGGTCCCCCGTTTTATGGGGTTAGAAGAGTGAGGTAAATTTAAAAAAGTCCGTTTTTAAAGAAAAAAAGGATTAATAGTTTTGAAAATTTTACATGGTGTTAAATTTATGACTGAGAAAAGCAAAATAATTCGCGACAATTGGAAATGTCGAAGCTCTTGAGCGACCACTAAATAATCATCGGTCGGCTAGATCGTTCGCGAGCTTAATTTAAAAATTATAAAGCATCCAATTAATGGGTGAGAAGTGAACGAAATAAAAAAGAAAATCTATTTTTGAACGAAAACTTGAATTTTTGGGAGGTTTGAGCGACTTCTAAATATTTTTTGTCCGCTCGCAGATTTCGCGACAATTTTTTTGTCTCTCTTTAAGGCCTTAGGCCACTCTAGAAGCCAAAAATAGGCTTTCTGGGGATTTTTTTTCAGAAAAACTACAAAATAAATCGAGATTACAAAAAATATTGTTTTTTATACATATCAGTGACTGTATACAATAATTTTTTTGAAGCGATTACTTTCAAAATGGCGGCTGTGCAGCGTTTATCTCAAAACTGCATTTTTCACGTTGGCCGGAAACATAGCTCAGACAATTTTCAACCGATTCACTTGAAATGTTGAATATATCTTTAAAAATACATTGTCTATGGAAGGACGTAGAATTTTTTTTATATTGCATAGCTAATTTGTTATTAAAAATTATCTGACGATTTTTTAGGCAAATTATTCGAAAGCGATACATTTGCCTAAAAAATCGTCAGATAATTGTCAATAACAAATGAACTATGCAATATAACAAAAAAATCCCATGTACTTCCATAGACAATGTATTTTTCAAGATATATTCAACATTTCAAGAGAATCGTTTAAAAATTGTCTGAGTTATGTTTCCGGCCAACTTAAAAAAAATGCAATTTTGAAATAAACGCTGCTCAGCCGCCATTTTGAAATTATTCGCTTCAAAAAAATTATTGTATACAGTATTATTGTAGACAGTCAGACTTAGAGAAGATAATTGGATGGTGAGAAAAAGGAAAATAAATAGAGCTCAACTGTGGGCCACCCTAATATTGAGGTATATAATTGGGTTTGTTTGGGTTTATTTGAGTTTGTTTGTATAATAATTGTTATATAATTTTTGCAATATATTTGTATAATAAGTTGTAATATAATTTTTGAATTAATAACAAGATTAGAATTGGGCGTAATGAGAGTATTTTTCAACCAATCACAGGCATGCAGCATGTCACAGCTCCCCTCCACTGTGACAATGGAGTGGGGGGTAGCGTTGGTTTCGCGTGACATTCAGCTGACTCAGACCCCTATACCCAGCCTACCTCAACAAACGTATACAGTTTTAAAAGCATTTTCAATGCTAAAAATGAATACATAACGAACAAAAAAGTCAGGATGTTTTAAGGCTCGATATCCCGTTTTCTTTTCTTGACATTTTGTCTCTTCTCTCGTTCGTTCTCGTAGAAAAGAACCGAGTCAATTTCACGTTCGGGTTGGTTCCGAATTGTACTACACGGGCGGTCGGATTCACGAGATCGAGAGTATCGTGATTCATCCGAGCTACGACCGAGGCACGTGGGACTATGACGTAGGACTGTTGAAGGTGAATATAAAAAGGAGTATAAGAAGAGATAAAGAGAGGAAGAAAAAGGAGAAGAAAGAGGAGCGGAAAATTGTCGCGTCCCATCGTGCGAGATGGGACAGCGATGAGAAAACTTGACCTCGCTGGACTAGATAATTAACTAAATTAATATCGGCCTCTTTAACCTCCCCCTGTTCCACTCCACCCCGCTCAGAATGTTTATTACGTTCTCGCAAGCGGAAAATTGATGATGAAAGTTTTGTTTTTGGTGACCTCGTTTCTGCCGTACGTCCGCAATGTCCGAGCGAGCTTTCTTTCGTTTTTCTCTCATTTCTTCATATTTAGCTCTTCGCTTTAGTCCTCTGTTTTTATTATTCTCATTTTTTCAACCGTCTCGCAATTGTTTCAGCTCCGCGAGGCCGTAATTTTCAGCGAGAAGATACAACCAATTCGATTACCGGAAAGGGATCGTTCCGCGGAGGTGGGCTCGGTTGTGGACATCGCTGGCTGGGGTGCCACAAGCGTGAGTCGATCGCTTTGCGTATAATGGCGCCCAAAAAAATCGACGATTTTCAATATTTTTTTCTCACGCGAGTATTGGGATAGCGAGGTCGACATTTTACACACAGTTGATACGTACACTTGCCAAATTTGAGTTTTTTGTTTTAAGGGGGGAAAAAACCTGCTGATTTTCATGATTCTTTTTGAGGAAATATCTTTTCCTCATATTTTAGAATTAGAGTTCGTTTTATTACTACTTTTGGCTGTTACGTGGTTTTTTCAAATTTTTTATTAATCTTCGAAAATGGCGGAGGTGGGGCACGGTCTCCTAAACGAACTGCGGCGAATGTTGTCAGAAGGCGTGACACGTAGAGTCGGCGGGATTCATCGGAAAAAAAAACCAACGAAGATTTTCTTTCATTAACACTCATACGCAGAATATGAACCAAGAAAAAGTGAGAAATGTTGAAAATCAGTGGAATGGTATGCATTGAAACAGAAAGATAAAAACCTTCGAAAAAAATGGCTACATTCTGCAATAGAAAAAATACTTAATTTGTTTGTTTTCAAAAACATTTAGGGTCATGTATTAGACTATAAGGTAAGATAGATTTATATCAAATTTCGTCGGAATCGGTCGATTAGTTTTTTTAGCTATGCGTTACGCCAGTTTTGAAAATGCAGTTTAGAAGATTACGCCATACGTCCGCTGTTTTTAAAGATAAATACAAATAATTTAAATACCATGTAACAGCCAATATAAGTAATAAAAACATACCCGAAGTCTCAAAAATCGTGAAGAAGTCTTTCCTTTCGAAAACAAAATCTTGAAAATCAGCAATTTTCATTTCATTTCAGACTCAAGCTCCCCTCAATATTGAATGTGTCTAGATTTTTTATTAATCCGTCAAAATCAGTGAGAAAAAAAAATCTCTTCAGCTTTACGGCATGCCATCGGACGGGCTGCAAGGCAGTATCGAATTGACGCTGAGCCAGGAGGATTGCGGGGCTGTCTACCCTCGGGATGTCCTTACCGATCGAATGTTTTGCGTGTTCCTCAAGGGCCACGGGCCCTGCATCGGTGATACCGGCTCGCCTGCTGTTCTCCACGGTGTGATCATCGGTAAGGAAAAAAATTCGTATTACACAAAGATTTCGATTTACGGCGAGAAGCTTTATCACTTACTGTACAAACTCATGCGGCGCGGGGGGTGGGGAGCCAGAGGGGGGAGCAAGTTATTGCTCGGGCAATACGAGAGGCTCGCGCCACCCGCCCTGTATCGTATCACAGGTGCAATAATTTACGTTTTATCGAGCGTTCACCTCGTGCTCCTGAAATAGAGTACGATGGCGCCGGGAAGACCGACGTTGCCGTTGTTGTGCGAGTTTTGTCTGCGAGGTAAGAGAGCGAGCGAGAGAGAGAGAGAGAGAGAGAGAGAGAGAGAGAGAGAGAGAGGAGAGAGCGAGCGAGAGAGAGAGAGAGAGAGAGGAGAGAGAGAGAGAGAGAGAGAGAGAGAGAGAGAGAGAGAGAGAGAGAGAGAGAGAGAGAGAGAGAGAGAGAGAGAGAGAGAGAGAGAGAGAGAGATAGAGCGAGAGTGAGAGAGAGAGAGAGAGAGAGAGAGAGAGAGAGAGGGAGAGTTGCGCAAAGATCTCATCGATCTTGGCACTACCACGTGTACTATGTACCTAATTGCACTTTCCTGCTGGATTCCCAAAGAAGTATGCCCGTAACGCACATTCCTCTTGTGCATTCATTACTTTGTATTAGGGCCCTTCAGCCCTTCCCGTGTGTATTGTGAGCTCTATAAACCCAATCAAACTTAAACTAGAAATTGCGTTGGGTTTGGTGGGGGTGTATTTCAATTAGATCCCAAATCAGACTTATGTTAGATACGTTGAAAAAATAGACTCGTGCAAATTTCATGGGATGCTTTTGTTTTTTTTTCTCTCTTCAATAATTGAATGTTCACATAGATATATTTATATATGAATTTATTTTTGGGAAGTATGAAGATCCCGTGAAATTTCAACGGTCCCATTTGTTAATGCAATATATGTGTACATATATACATTTTCATTAAGGGGCTACATCTACTTAGAGGCTCGAAAAAAATGGCCACATGCGAGAATTTTTTTGCTGGGAAACTGTTGGTGAAAAAGAAACGCAATTTTTTTAACAGAACGATACATTTATTGCGTGTCTTCGAAAAAAAAAACACCAAAAAATACAGAAAATCGACATTAGTGTGGCCGCCGGCGGATGATAAAATTTTTTCCGCGACGTTTAGCATTGGCGACTCGCCAGCTTGAGCGGCCCATCTGAAATCTAAAAACCAAACGGATTATTCAAGTTAACAATAAATACGAGACGCTGACGATCGTCGATGTTCAATCGACGATCTCGCTTTAAATCTTACATTTAATTTATGTAAAAAAATACTGCTCCGGTCAAGTATAATAAAACTTTTAGGGTTCAAAGAGGGACGTTTGAAAAAAATCTTTTTTGGTCGAAAATTCAAAGTGGCGACGTTGAGAAGGCCGACATGTTTTTTTTAAATGGGATCATACATTTTTATCACCAAAACATTTGTCAGGTCAAAACCAACAACTTTTGTAGAAAAAGTTTGTTGATAACGTTCTCTGCGGCTTGTCATTTCGGCTAAAAGATGGTATTCTAACTCAAAAATTATGTACGTTATGCAGAAACTTTGTCTATAAAGGTTGTTAGTTTTGGCCTGATAAGTGTTTTAGTGAGACAAAAGTTCACGATCCCATTTTTAAAAAACATGTCGGCCACCTTGACATTGCCGTTTTGAATATTGGACCAAAAAAGATTTTTTTAACGTCTCACTTCGGACCTTAAAAGTGTTATTATATTCAATACTTGATCCGAGCAGTGTTTGTCGAGATAAATTTGGTGTAAGATTAAAATAGGATACCCGGTATATATATATATATATATATATATATATATGGATTGGGGTAGAATATACATAAGTCGAATTTCTGTAACGAAATACCCATAAGTCGAATATTCATAAATGCATATAGAGTAGAAATGAGTGCCAGAAATGGCGGGAGGTAGAGGAAAAGTGAGTATAGAGGGAACCCAAACAAACCCAAACAAATACCCAAAAAATGAACGCAAGCAAATACCCAAAAAATAAATCCAAACAAATAAAAATAATAAACCCAAACAAACCGAAAAATTAACCCAAAAACTCACGTATCTCTACCTCCCACCATTTCTGGCACTCATTTCTATTCTATACTCACTTATGGATATTCGACTTATCGATATTCATACTTATGGATATTCGACGCCACTGATATATATGTATGTCTGTCTGTATGTATATACGATATATAACAAAAAAAAGGGTGTTTGGTCTCGTGTCATCGCAGGTCTAGCGTCCTGGAGTCAATCGTGCGCTTACCAGTACCCAACCGTTTACGCAAGCTTACCGGAAATGGTCGATTGGATTATCCAAGTTACCAGCGACCGGTCGTCGCTTCAAGCCGACAAGAACAAGAATACCGCAGCAGCTATTCCCGTCGACGTTGATAGCCAATAATCGAGTTTCGCTCCGATATTATAAAAATACCGTCCTATGTAGGTGTTATTTATAGACTTGGAATTCCTCCCCTATCTACTGTCAATTTGTGAAAGACCAAAAAACGCACGACGAAAACGAATCGAGAGATTTAATAATACCGGACAAATCGATCACGAGAGGTGGAGAAAATGAAGTTAAACGGAATGTCTAATATCACCAGCGAGGAAAATAAAACGAAAATAAAACACGATTGTATTGGTCGTCATCGAAATTCCGATAAAGTGCCGCGCGAGATTCGAGAATGAAATTGATCCTCTGTAATGTGACTATTATCGGATCGACTACAAAACGTCGGGGAATGATCGAATCGCCCGATTCCCTAACGATTTCCATTCTGTATGTCGAAGCTAATTACGAAAGATATTGCACTGATTGGATAATATCGGAAATGTAATATTGGATGGCCTAGTGACACTTCGTTGCACGAACGACCGTTCAGCTAGCGATTGAACATTCTTCATCGAAGCCTCGGCACAGCGTCGGTTTAATGGAAAATTTTTGGAAATTTGAGAATAGTCTCATAATTAGCCCATTGAACTGCAGCGTCCCCGAATGGAAAAGAAACATTTTTATGAAGCTAATAAGCGTTGTGTATATTTAATTGTATAATTAAATATATACAATTGAATATAAATAACACTACCGTGGCAAAATAAGAAAATTGTGTTGTTAAAGTTCAATTAATATTAATATTAATAATTTTTCAAACTTTTTTATTTAGCTAGACGAACGTAATTTATAGTAAATTTTATAATTCAATTTCGAAAACTGTATATAAACAGCGCTACTTTAGGTAAATACAATTTTTCTAAATTATAATACAATGTATATTTATATTTATATTATATTATAATTAGATATCTGTATATATATGGGACATTCCACGCCATTGGATCTAGCCCGTGACCCCGAACAAGTGGATTTTCCTGATTTTTGGTTTGTAACATTGTACCCCATGAAAGGAATATCCACACCAATTTTTAGATTTTGATCTTTCCTCTTTTAGGAGTTATGATTCGAGTATACAAGAAAAATTGAATTTCGCTCGTTTGATTTAGACAAAATTTCTATTGAGTAAATATGTTATTTTTTTCACCATATCGGATATTGATTTCCAAGTACATTGTTCGTTAAAATATTATTTTTTTATTTTGATTCAAAAATATTAAGCGAATGTGTGAATTGGTTAAAAAATTTTGCGAAAATAAAATTTGTTTCTTGCACATTTGGTTAAAAAAATTCAACCAAATCATGGCCACCGAAATTATCCGTGTGAGGAAACCCGTAGTTCTCGGAGTAACCGCTAGAAGCCGCACGCGCGCTTATTTCTCGTAAGCGTAGCGCGAACCGAACATCTACTTAAGGCGGTCCTCTAGTTTCTCGGCTGTTTTTTTACGGCTTTTTCAACAATTTTTTACGGGCAAAGCATCGAAATAATCAATCTCATTGTTTTTGCATAATCTTTATTAACATTTAAATAAGCTTTACAAATTTATTGAAGTCAAAATATATAATAGAATAAACGTTACAGTGGTCGACAGGAAGACATCAGGTAAAAGAGATGCTTGGCGGTGACCAAGATTGCGGCTGTTCTGCTTATCTGAAATCAAAAAACCAAACGGCATTTTAATCTTCATATTAAAGAGTAGCGATTGAACTAGAGTGAATTCTAAATTACAAAAATTGACTTTTTTATACACTTTTGAAAATTACATTCTATTTTTCTCATTTTTTCTTAAGTTTTTCGCTCGTACAAAAAAAAACTATCGAAGCAATCATGATAATCCGAGTTCAATCGCTGACTTATAACATATTAAAGATGCTGTATAAATTTGAACAAGATCGGTGCAGTAGTTTCTGAAATATCGTGGTCCCCGTTTCGAAAAATGGTGTTTCGAGAAAAACGCGTTTGAAAGTTCGCGCATGTGATTTATATTAAAAATTTCATCTCACCGTCAATCTGCTATGCCTGGACCATTCCTCTTCTTCTTGGAAGTCACGCAGAGCTGCTCCGTCTTCCCTTTTCGCGATTCGGGCCTGTTTTACAACATCACTCGTGCGCCTTTCTGAACGGTCGATCCGAGAGCTATCACGCTGTTGAACATATCCTTTAGCTTGTGGGCCGATTTTCACTCCCATGGTTTCCAAGGTCTTCAGGATAGATTTGAATCCTTCGTTGGAGATTATGACAGCGAGAAACGTGGCGATTTCAACCACTTTTGGCCCAGAATGGAGGTGCTTCGGAGCAAAAGTCCAGATTAACGAATTGAGCGACTCGTTATTATTTTGAGTTTCCGCTCCCAGGCATCTGCTTAAGGAGGTACGGTGATGACCACGCTAGTAAACTAAGAGTCTTTTTTTCGCCATAATACCGCTACGTTTTAGACATATGTGTGTGGCCTATATTTCGAGAAATATTTTTTAAGTATTGAATTTCAAGCTACTTATTATTTTTATAATATGAAAACAAACGTAATAATCTACTACTCGACTTCAGTAGTACGCCATATCTTTGACGTTTAGCATCGTTGCATTTTCGATAGCTGTCATCGGTCCCACGCGCTCGGCTTATTATTTTTGGTAGCCGGTAAACATGGAGAATGAAAATAAGTACTGTAGAAGTTTATCAAGAGAGTAACAGGATTGTACCTGAAGTCCAGTTTAGAGACAAAGGTAGATTCTGTCGGACAAGAATTAGAGAGTGAAAAGATGATATTGCGAATGCAAATGAAAAACGTCGCGTTGACGTTAACCTCAATATCCAATGTCCAATCTGTCCGAAGTCAAAACATATTTTATCGATTGTTATGTTATTTTTCCCTTTCCTAATTTTCACAATATTTGCAGATATAAAAACGAACGTTCATTTTATATGACGGTTTTTCCATGCTGACTTTACATATAAATGCGTTGTATGCATGTCGCCAGAAAGATTGAGATGCCTTAGCTATACATAAAAGAACTTTGAGTAAATATCGACGAAAGGCCTTTTATAATCGATTAAAAAACGTACGGCTTCACACAACCATATTTTTAATTCGCGTTGAAAATATCCGATAGAAGAATCAAATTTGCGCGGGTATCCGGCGTTGCCACACTTCGAGCAAGATGGCTGCGGTTACGTCACGAGACGTCTCTCTCGCCGAATACTTCGGTTTTTCGCGACTTTATTTCTAAATTTATTGCTTATTTCTGCGGTGAGCTTTCCAATTCAAGTTGCCTTATTGATCACAACGAACCAACGAACGCAACCGTCAGTTTTTTTACGCGTGTCTTGGCTCCAAGTAGCACAAAAAAATCGATATATGAGAGGACAGGCACATTTTGTCGTTTACGTGTGACTAATTGACCAACTTTAACAATTAATAACTCGGAAACTGTACGGTAAATCTCGCGGAAACTCCGCATACGCATGGACGAAGCTCTCGACAATGTTATTTAAAAAAATCGGGCTTTTATCTTGGACTCGCTCTAATCACCGTACCTCCTTAACAATTCTTCTTTGGATAAATCCTCATAAATTCGCTTTATAACTTTTCGAACTGCTTCAGAAAGAGGCGGTTTATTGTGTTTGAATTGAGCAGCCCGGCGCGCGCTCCGTATACCTGCTCCGTTCCAGGGCCGTAACTTGTGAACCACTTCGAATATCGAAGAATCCTTTGGCACACATTTTCTACACATGTTGCAGATGTGATTTATGAAGAAAAAAAATCGATTTTTTCGACCCGAGAAACTAGAGGACCGCCTTAAACGCCGGAGAAACTCTGAAGAGTATCGCTTCTTGGCCTGTGACTAAGATCAAAGTGTAGTATCTGTTCTTATCAGTTGAATATCTGATATTCTCCCCACTATTATCGTGAATGATAATTCTAATGCTCACTTTTTATTTAAGATTTTAAACAAATTGAAAAACTTACGTCCCATGGCATTTCGATGCACCAAAGAAATAATTAATTCTATTGATTATATTTTTGTACGAAATAAAAAGTGTTGTAGCAACCGCTTAATTATTTCATCCATACATTTACGGATTGTACATAGAATAATTTCAATAGAACATAATTTTATTTGAACGATAATGTAGATATTCTGAGAACAGAAGAGCTTTTTCAAATAGTATAATATGTTATTTAAGGAGTAAGGCCACTGTAACGGCCCAAAAAAAAAGGTTTTTTCACTAATTTTTTGCTCCCGAAATTGAAGGTATTTGAAAAAAAAACTTTTAATGGTGTTATCGGGCATACATTAAACTTTATTATAACATTTTTTTACAGTAAAAAAAAAACAAAATGGCGGTTCCACAGCTATCTTCCCGGGACATGTTTTGCTTCCAGGGCTCCGCGGCACGCAGCACCACTGGTGCACTTTTGAATCTAGAACAAAAAAAACCATTAATCTAGAGGGCTATAGCTAGAGAATGTCAATCGGATTTTAAAAAGTATCAATTTTTGTGGATTTGGCGTGCGTTTGAAAAAAAAATTGATTTTTGACGAAAAAAACGGCAAGTTTTTTGTTAATAAAAAGTCAATAAATAAAGTTCTTGAAAATTCCGATCGACATTCTCAAGATAATGTAAATGTTCACATCTGGTTAAAATTTCAAGTAAAACAAATGAAAATTGTTCGAGTTATGCTGCGTGCCATTTTGAAAAACCATGTTTCGAGAACAACGCGTTTAAAGTTTTGCGAATAGTTTTTTATTGGAAAAAATTAAAAAAAGAAGTTTCGGAGAAACTTAAACTATTTTTTATTTTAAACTTAAACTATTTTTTAAGCCAATAAAAAAAATCGATTTTTCAAAAAATTTACAGTGGCCTTACCCCTTAAATCAATCACATTTTCCAATATTTTATAGTAATGTATGCAGCAGCACATTTATTTGGATCAACCAATATATTTTTTTGATTCAATTGTTTTTTTTTCTGAGTTTAGTAGGGCATGATCTGACCTATCGACAGTTGCAGGATTGTCTATTCACAACAGGACACCTTGTATATACATATGCAGGTATGAATGATAAAAAGCTCAAGATCGTGTACACACTCCCAATACGAGCTTTTCAATGGCAAGTCGAACATCTTTTCCTTCCTCTTCTTCCTCCTTTTATTCTCCCCGCAAAATAACTCGAACCAACAATGCATTACCGTCAATCTTGGTAAAAGAGCACAGAAAAAGTCTTCGAAAAGAGAGAGAGCCAAGAAGATCCTCGAGCCTCGCGAAGAAGCGCCTTACTTGCCGCACGAATGATCCCCTGTACGTCGTGTACGGGAAGATCATAAATTTTAACGATTGATGAGCTGGCTGCTGAGCGCGGTGGCTTTATATTGCATATCTGTGTACGACGAGTACATGGATCTCCCCTATTGCCAGTGTAGTTGCATCGGTGTGTCGCGTATTACATACGCAAGTCTGTAGTACCGTGCACTGTACGAATATACACAGGGTAATCACCGAGAAGTCTATACCCGCAATACAACACGATACGAAGAGTCGGCAAAACCTTCGGAAATCGTAATAAAAAATGAGGCGATCTAAATGCGAATCTTGACAACCACATTGGATTTTGGGTCCGACTTTGTCGTCTAAAATCAATATTTAGAAGAGTTTTCGAGTTTTCGGTTTCCGATTGGCCCACCCGGTATGTGATCGCGTATACGGCTCGCGGACGTGAAATAAGTCAGGATCGACGTCGGGGATGCGTCGAAGCCTCGCCACCTCGCTGCCACTGTACCTATTTTCTTTTTTTCTCTTGTTTCTTCCTACTTTTCCGCTTTTTTTTCACCCAAAGCCTACAGCCCGGAGCGATCCATCGCGTCAGGGCCAACCCCGTTTACGATACATCGAGTTATACGAGCGTTTCATGGCAACGCCATCGGCATCGGGGACGAGGGATCCACTCACCTCGCGTATCGTCGAATCCCTGGGAAAGCGGAAAAAATACTTTTTTCCGTGCCCAAACGGAAATGACTTCGCAAAAAAAGCAATAAAAAAAAATGTTGTTTCGAAACGTAAATTGATGGAAAAAAATGCACAATAAAATGGCGTGACGAGCCCGCGAGTGTGTGATGGCGAAAGTCAAGCGGGAGAAACCGGAAGTTCGATTTGGAAGTATGAAGCAGCTCATAAACGCGGCGGGGTATTTTAAGGGGGGAGATACGTTTAAGCGAGGAAATAATTGCCGATTTTCATGGTTTTTTTTTCAAAGCAAAGATTCCTTCGTCATTTTTGAGACTCGCGGTTTTTTTTATTACTATTTTTGAGTGTTACACGGTACTTTTTGTTATTGATTTTTCGAAATGGCGGAGGTACGGCACGGTCTTTCATACGAGTTACGGCGAATATAGTCAGACTGCGTGACACGCAGCGTCGACGGGATTAATGTGAGAAAAAAAAACAATCGAAGATTTTTCTTTCATTAACACTCATACGCAGAATATGAAGCAAGAAAAAGTGAGAAATGTTGAAAATCGATGAAATGCCACGTTTTTAAAACAAAACCATTGAATTGTCCGAAAAAAATGCCATGTTTTTTTATTTTGAAAACATTTAGGCTCATGTTTTAAACAATGAGGTTAGAAAGATTTGTACCGTATTCAATCAGAATCGGTCGATTCGTATTTGAGCTGTACGTCATGCCAGTTTTGAAAATGCAGTATAGAAGGCCGTGCCATGCCTCAGCCATTTTTAACGATTAATAAATAAATTTAAAAAAAAATACCACGAAACAGCCCAAAGTAGTAATAAAATGTACCCCAAATCCAAAAAATAGTGAAGAAATCTTTCCTTCAAGGTAGTTCTGTAGTTTTCGTAAAATCTTAAGAATTGGCTGAAATCTAAGTATGGTGTGAATATGACCGTCATGGACTGATACTCAAAAATTCAAGTCGGATCACCCTTTAGTTCATGAGATAATTGCAATTGAATATGGGTATTTTTGTACGCGATCCCTATACCTAACACGTAAACCGATAGAAGTTTGTTTCCATTTCTCGACATAGGTTCGAAACGGATCTTAGGATTTCAAAATAAAAACATGACGCACTTTCTTCCGAGCCACGGTAAGAAGTGGGTGGAGAGTGTCCAATGATGAGACGGTGATAATCTGACAAGTTATGTTTAAGGTATAGATTCGAGTGTAAGGAAGCCCGGCAGTCTTCCTTTGGAGTTGTCTCCGAATATGGGCCTTGTTCTGAAGATTTTTCGGCATAGGAGAGGCTTTCGTGGTAAAACAAAAATAAACGAATGGTGAGGTTAATGAGAAAAGACACTGATTTGAAAACTATTAAAAAAGGATAATATAACAAAAGGTAGTTTTATCGGAGAGATAGGATTTTTCAAAGGAGCCTCCTCTTCAACACGAGACTGCGTAAAAAGAGAAGGCAGGATAGGCGACTCTTCTCTTCTACACCGGACGGCGTACACAGAGGAAGAATGCTATTCTTGGGTAAGCGAGATCACGGAATGCGACTCTCGAGATGGAATACGGAGAGGTAACGAGTCTGTGACGCTCTTGAGATGGAATATGGAGAGGTAACCGGTCTGCGACACTCCGACGCGTGCACGAGCTGCGCACGCGTCTGATATTCCCACCTTTGATCGTAGCCGGTGGTCGGGTTATTATTCCCGACCGAAGCTACGAATGGATATGTGAATGCGAGGAACAGGGCGCCGACCCTCGGGCACCACGCGAACTACGCGCGACCTACAGTCGTCTCGCGTGCGGTCGAGGTGGATCGAGCGCGGCAGAGTTGCCAGATAGGGTTGTAAACCGCGATTTGGGCTATCTTGGGAGGCCATTTCGCGGCCCAAATTTTTGAAACGCGCTAAAGCGCGATTTGGACTATATGCGAAAATAAAATGGCTTTCTTTGGGCTCTTAGACCATGTAATTACAGGGCGCGCCTTGCATAGTTCACTTCAAACAAAACCATCCGCACATTTTTACAGGGAGTGAGGAAATACACGCATACACACAATTTACTACGATCACAAATTATCATCACGTATTTACTCACGCACATAAGAAACATATGATCACATAACATAATACAGCACGCTAACAAAACGATTATACAAAAATCGTGTTCTTTTTTATACGCTATACGTATGTGTGCGCCAAAATAGAAGAATAGAGCAGCACCCAAGTCGATAACGCAATCGTTAACAACTATTTTATGGAGGTAACTTTCATTGTGGGTTTTAGAGTAATATATTTTATACCTATAAATAATTGAACGTAGTGAATTCATATTTATTAAAATCTTAAATAAAAATATACAATTATACAGCCATCGAGTAATCGTTGTGTGGTTCACATTTCGTGATTTAAAGTTTGTATAAAATTGCGTCATGGACACAAAAATCCTATAATTGTCCCGCTTAAATCCATGGTCACAGACAGCATGAATTTTAAATTTATGATTATGAATTGGAGGAAAAGTAAACTTCAAATGTAAAAAAGAAAAACTGTTTATTAATTACGTATCATATAATAAAAATACATAACGAGCGACCAACATAAAAAAGCATTTTCCTTCAGCCCGATATACTCATTACCCCCGCGTCCTCTTCTCAGCCGACAAGGGAAGCTGAGTTCAACTTGAATCCGGATGATCCGGGCTCCGGCCTTGTCCCTGCTCAAGAGAATGTGCCAAAGAATATTGATGTACCAGAGATTTAAATTTCGAATGCAGAGGACCTGCTAAACGAATTTTATGTTCCTCCGATGGACATAGTTCATTTAGATTTCTAGAGAACGTCAAGATATTTACTTTAATATTCTTATTCATATATCATATATGAGACTGTGATTGAAACTGGGTGATTTTTGTACTATCGTAATCTCAAGGAATAAGTATTTGCTTATTTATGTGATTGTTTTAGCCTGCTACAAAATACAGATATTTGATTATGTTTGATTTTAAAATAATTAAAGAAATAATTCAATTTCTAATTTATATCGGTGCTTTTCCTTCATGACCTACCAAAACCACGAATTTGGGCTATATGCGAGCTTTTACCGCGTTATTTGCACTTCGTAAAGTCCCGCGGTTTTTGGGCTACACAAGCGGCGTCTGGCGGCGGTTTCGCTCACTACACGTCTGGCAACTCTGGAGCGCGGTCGACGTGAGCCGAGCGCACTGCCGTGTGCCGAGCGCGCCATGTGCCCCGCGAGGGAAAGGTTGGGTACAATCTTTTCACAATGGCGGTACCGCGGAACGCCGGGTACCCGTTTAGCTGGCCTATGACACGCGGGTAACCCCGAGCTGTCATAGGCGAGCCGTACATTTATTTCGTAACTCGTTCGCAAGTTTTTAGCGGTACATTTTGTGCGTGTGTTTATTTTTTCCTGTTTCGGTGGATTACGGGCGAACGTGGAGGGATTTCGCCCGCGTACCTCGTAAGTGTGCGCGGGCTCGTCGCGCACGCCGGTAAGTCTTTTACACTTATAATAAATAAAAGAAAAGAAAAAAAGTAATAGCGGTAGTTGTGAGGGGGGAGGGTTATTTACGAGCGTTATATAATACAAAGGGGCACGGGGGGGTCATGACTCGATTAATAAGGGGAGGAGATTTTCAAACAAAAACGACAGCGGGAGGATGTGGTTGAAGTTTGCATCGTTGGAGTGCAACGAAAATTCTTTTTAATTTCTTATTTCCATTATTATCCAAAATTATTTTTGGATAATTTTTTGTAGATCGCTGAATAAGAATCCTAAAATGTTTCGTTGCTCAAATCTGCGCAAGGAAATTTGAGAAATGAAAAGAATCATTTTCGTTGCGTTCCAACGATGTAATACTTCAACGTCATGCGGGAGGTTATGTACAGGGAGGGGATTTATTTACAGGGTGATAAGGGGAATAAACCGTGGGGATGAATGTCTGGTGTCCGAATTGTCATCTGCGAGGTTCTCATCTTTTATTGACCCTTCCAGGCGCAGTGGCAGGGTCTGGTCTCTTCGAGAGGACTCTCCGCAGCGGCGCACGCCGATGCGTCGCCAGAAACGTCGCCGGCGAGGGCGTGCTATCTTCGGAGGAAACCATCGGTCGTCGAAGGACTCGTCAAGGGAGTTCGCTGCAGACGATCTGCCCCGAAGGGTTTGCCGAGAGAGTTCGCTGCAGCAGATCTTCCCCGGAGGGCTTGCCGAGGGGGTCTCCGGACACGAGTGGCCATGGACACATGGCGCTTCGCTGCTCCGACCATCTATCGGCCGGAGGATCGTTCCGGAGAAAATTAGGGGAAAAATTGGCCGTATGGAATGTGCAGACAACAAACACACGTGTACGCAGTACTATGGTGGGATTGATTTTTAAAAAATGACAAACTTTGACCATTTAGTTTCGGAGATATCGACTTATGAAAAGTGGTAATTTTATTCCACACCAAACTCGGGCCCAACCATCTGTAACGGAATGGCAACAGTGTACGCTGCAGCCAGCTGATCGGCGCGTGGTCTGGGAACTCGAAGCGTGTTTTTTTCCCGAGGTCTAGTAACTCTGAGACGGATGTGAAATGAATTTATTCTGCACAAAAGATTTAAGTTGTTCAATTTATGCATGTATTTATACATGTATTTGTCTTTGTTACAGCCAATACAATTTAAACTGTCGGCAAGATGTAAATCCACGTTCCGACGTCCTTCGACAGCGAATTTTTGTTGCTGATCGTTGAGGTTATGGTTATTCTCATCGCGTTTTGCCGCATTTGCTTGACACATGGCTATCACAGCTTTCAGTCTTTCAGCAAGCCCTTTTTTTCTTGTAAACTTTCCTTTGTATCGCATTTGGGTTGACATTTTCACGCTTTTTTTTATTTATTCAAAATATTTCGCGAAAGACGGATCGTAAGAAGGTCAATGCTGTGACTGCAGGGAAATCGCGCTGTTGCCACGATTACAGCGCCGCTCTGTATACGAGTATGAGACCTATCTATGCATGAGGTGCGAATGTGTGGGACATATAGAGGGTACAAGCTCTCAAAAAGTTTACAACCAACAGCATCGTATAGACATTGGATGTTACTGTACGCTTCGACCGAAACTTTTGGCTCATACGTGTACCTACAGAAGTACATCAAAAAGAAAATCATGAAAATCACCGAATTTGTGCCTTGCTTAAAGGTATCCCCCCTTAAGGACGGAGTCGTAATGGGGCGAATGATCATGCTAATGTTGACGGTTGCTGCGGCTCTTCACTCTCGGCCAGAGCAGCGAAAGTTTCGACCGTGTTGCGATGCGGTGCGCAATTGCGGAAACGAAAAATTGGATTTTCAGCTTTGCACAAGCCTTGTGTACAGATACAGACTCTGCGAGAAGAATGGGTTGATATGTGATGCCGATAAACAATTACGCAATGAGAAAAGTTGAAGAACGCTCGAGGGAAATACGAAAGCGCGTGTTTGTACCGCTTCTCTCTCTCTCTCTCTCTCTCTCTCTCTCTCTCTCTCTCTCTCTCTCTCTCTCTCTCTCTCTCTCTCTCTCTCTCTCTCTCTCTCTCTCTCTCGCACTCGTCTCTCTCTCTCTCTCTCTCTCTCTCTCTCTCTCTCTCTCTCTCTCTCTCTCTCTCTCTCTCTCGCACTCGTCTCTCTCTCTCTCTCTCTCTCTCTCTCTCTCTCTCTCTCTCTCTCTCTCTCTCTCTCTCTCTCTCTCTCTCTCTCGCACTCGTCTCTCTCATTCGGGAGCCCTTGGCTACAGAAACGGAACATGGACACCAGATGGTAAAATAATTGAAAAAAAAGGACGCCTGCGAGCAACAAAGGCAGGTACAACGATGAATCAACTGGAAAACTGCGCATACACACAAACATACACACACAAGTACACAGGTGTGTATTCTCCAAAGTAATTAAAGCGGTACACGCAACGGACACTCTTAAATTCATACCAGCCAGCACGTGTGGGATGAAATTAATTTGATGGCGTATAAAGTGCATCGAGGAACGTGTAGCACCAATCGAAAATTGACGAGGCCACGCGCGCTCCACTTTACTTTTACACCGATTCATCACCGCCATTTCTAATTTGTCCGAAAACCAGCAATTTGGTCGCTTTGGGTTTTTCACTTTTTTGCTTTGTTTTTTCCGTAGTGTTCGCAGGTCAATTAAAAGCGCAATATGCGACAGAGCAGGGGCGAAAATTCGTCAACGCGGTAAGCATAATCACTGCAATGTAGTTTGGAAAAAAGCCGTGCCCACAGGCAACGTGTGCATACAAATAATCGTTTTTCACTTTACAATTAGTTTGCATGTCAGCAATGATTTTTTTCCAACGATTATAAAGTTTTTGATAGTTCGGAACATTCTACATTTCCATTGAAATATCGTGATAAAAGTCTTCGCGACTAAATTTACAAATGGGGAAAAGAAACTTGGTTGAGCGATCTTTAGCAGACCTCATTTTGCATTCTCAAGGTGGTCGGAGCGGTCCGGTTGAGTCGAATGTCGGTTTATCATTTTTTTCCATTGAACCTCAAAAAAATGCATATGGCGGATAGACTTATTCTGTAGATGCTAGGTTTTCATAAAATATATAATTAAAGAACAAAATCATGTCCTTTTATATTTTTATTTGTAAAAACAACTTTTGTGTTACTACCAATTTGAAAAAGTATAACATTATCGAGGATTATTATGAAAAAACTGCGTGAGCGAATGATCCATACAACTCCGAATGAAATTTTGAGTCATTTATTAGTATGCCTATTTATATTTATATAGAGACATTACTCATTATTACCATTAATATTAAGTGTTGCCGAAATACGGCAACTTCGCGGACATTGAGGTTGGCAGCAATGCTCTTCATTCGCCAGCCAAGATTCCCAATCTTTCATCAAACCTTGATGGTTCAATATTGAATATATATATGGTTTACGATGGGCCAGATACGTTTTTTTTTCTAAATGTTTACAAAGGATAGCCAAACAAAGTACATCTCCCGCAGCGTGAACGCCTTGCTCATCTAACCGATTTTTTTATCTCTGGTGTTTTGTAGAGAAAAAATCTAAAAATTCGTAAAGACTCAGTATAGTCCAAACAATAACATATCTTTTGATTAAATTTAATCTTGCACTGTGGTCAATGCTCCAACCTCCTCAAAGTAGAAAACCAGTTTAAGAGGCCGTTTTTCTAATGATATTCGTGATTTTTTTTATGTCGAATGAATTAATAGAATTTATTCAATCTTCACGAATATTTTATCCATATTTTAAGACAAATATTTTAATTTTTTCGAAGCATTCCTTCTGAAAATATGGAACATATAACCTGTCGCCCATCGAAGGTCGTCATCAGACTTTGCTGTTTGTGTGAACTCTGAAGGGCACAGTTTTCATCGGAAATCAATACGGTTTGATGATTACTTTAAGAACGTGTTTTCCTTCTGTATGAGCCTAACTCTGACTAACAATTGAAAATTGCATTTTTTAAAGGTGTTTAATGTTTTTTTTAAGACGTTTTTCATTTTTATGTTCTTTAAAGGTGTTCAAACAAAAGGGTATTTTCTTCTTGCCATTATTTTATAACCTTTCTTGCTATAAAAAATATACTTTAAACCATGATATTATCCCGAATTGAAGTTCATATAGAGCGTAATTATATAAAGAAACTATCGCTTTATAAAATTATAGGGTAAAAACTCATTGAGCTAGAGTGTACACAAATTAAAAAAAGAAAAATTATTGAATTCCTTAATGCCTGGATTTTTCGGTTTTCGGCAATGTTTTTTTCAAACGCGTTTTTGTCAAAACAACTTTTCTCCCATTTGTGTACACTCTAGCTCAATAAGTCTCTATAGCCTATCATTGTATAAAGTGACAGTCCTACTTTGATACTCCTTTGGGAACATATTTTTAAATAGTTGTACTAACAATTCGTGGAATTAAAAATAACCAATTTTTTAAATCATGTAAACTGGTTCCCCGCCTCAAATATTGGAACGCGCCATCATCGATTACACTCGGCCCGCGCAGCATATGCAAAAGGGTGGCGAAGGTGAACAAGTTGGGCATTCGCAGCGTGGGAGGAAATAGAAGAGCGGTGGCGGATGCGCAACTGCGCCAACTCGAGAGACTTCCGGTCCACGAAAGTTGCGAAATTGCGCGCCCACTGTCCGTATCCGTTGTATAGTTGTACAATTGCGAGGTTGTCCGGGCGAAGCCTCTCTCTCTCTCTCTCTCTCTCTCTCTCTCTCTCTCTCTCTCTCTCTCTCTCTTTCGCGGTCACCTCACATTGTCATACCGGTGGTTTATCAATACGATTGCAACGTATGTGCCCGACGATAACAGGGCGAAACCCGGATAGCCCACAAAGTTGCACAGTTTCGCGGACCTTTATACAATATAATGTACATATCCACTTTATTCCCGAGAAGGCCCGCTGGGACCAAGATGACCGTTTTGCAGCCCATAAAGTTATTTCCTTGGTTACTTCTGGCCGCGTCTCTAACGTGAATGTTCCGCTCGGGCCTCCGACCGGACACGGGTAAAAGCCGCGAAAACGCGACGTCCTCTCGATTCTCGTGCTTCCGGTCACCCCCCCCCCCCCCGACGCTCTCTCTCGCTCACGCTCTCTCGGAGATATTCTCGGCCATTCGGTCCTCCAGCACCGATAAGCTCGCTCGCCGTTCCGAATTAACTGGTTTCCTATCCCTCGAGAAAAACCGTGAGAGAGAGAGAGAGGGCGAAAGAGACCACGGAAGGACGATTTTATCGCCGCTCCGCAAAAACACGGGGTGAATTTAAATTAACAGCATTAATAGCATTCATCGACAACCGTGCAGCTGAATTTTTAATAACGAACCTCAATAATACATTTTAACCAGTACGTAGATATGCATTATAAGAAAAAAATAGGTACGTGACGATTAGGAAAAGTGTAGGTGGATAAGCTTTAATCATCCAACTCAAATGAATAATAATGAACGGCAATATGGAGCATTCCACACCAAGTGAAACACTAAAAAATCATGTCATTTTTAGATGTGCTCATAATTTGTTTTTAAGTTCATTCGAATGTCAAAAGCAACTACAATTTTTTTAAGATTTTTAAATTGTATTTTACACTCGACTTTGGATACCGGGAAATTCTTCTCGTTTTTTTTTTTTTTCGATTCATTATACTCAAAAAGTGATGCATTGTACAAAAAAAAACGCCAAAGAAGAAAACTTAGGTTTTCGAATGTACTTTTCAATCACATATGTTTCGTAACTGTTAAAAATTCTGCTAATGTATTTTTCAACGAAATAAGGTAAAAATAATTGTTTTCGTCAAGTTCTCCCACTTTTATTTTTCTATAAATTTGAGAGAACTTTCGTTGATGTCATAAAAAACCACAGAAAAATTGGCATGATGGAAAATTCATATCTTCCAATTATTTTTTTAAGGTTAATTGATGAAGAATTTTATCGAACCATGGATGTTGAATATCGACCATTGTTTTAGGCATAACAGTGGATTGCGACGAATATTTAGTGTTATCTAGAACAATTTTGTCCTCCTCCTTTCAATTCAATTATGACTTTCTTTGTCTGCCTCGAAATTTTTCATTTTTGAATTTTTTTATCGTTAAACAATGAGTGAATCATAATATGGTTAGTCTACTAATACTACTACTAATACTAATATATATATTACCGATGAGAAAACCATATCGAATAAAAAAGTATCGAATCGTTTTACCGAGTTCTTCCGCAAAATCAATTGTATTAGCATTGAGAGTGAGCAAACCAGATCATTCAACAAACGAGAAGCAAGATTTCTTTTTTGATACGAGGCAGAGGACAAAATGGTTCTAGATAATACTAAATATTCATCGCAATCCACTGTTGTGCCTAAAACAATGGTCGATATTCAATACTCATGGTTCGATAAAATTCTTTATCAGTTAACCTTAAAAAATAATTGGACGATATGAATTCACCATCATGCCAATTTTTCTGTGGTTTATTATGACATCGACGAAAGTTTTATCAAATTTATAGAAAATTAAAAGTGGGCGAACTTGGCGAAAACAATTATTCTTACCTTATTTCGTTAAAAATTACATTAGCAAAATGTTCAACAGTTACGAAACATATATGATTGAAAAGTACATTCGAAAAACTAAATTTTCTTCTTTGACGTTTTTTTTTGTTTCGGTACAATGCATCACTTTTTGAGTATAATGAATCGAAAAAAAATTGAGAAAAATTTTCCGGTATCCAAATTCGGGTGTAAACTCCAATTTAAAAATTTAAAAAAAATTGTAGTTGCTTTTAACACTCGAACGAACTTAAAAACAAATTATGAGCCCATTTAAAAATTACATAATTTTTTAGTGTTTCACTTGGTGTGGAATGCTTCATGTATCGACGCTGCTTACGAAAAGTGGCACGATTCATAGTTCTTACGAAAACTAGCATGATTATGCTTTCGCCACGGAAACTAGCACGTTTCCATATTCACGGCGAAAACCAGCATGTTTCGGATTTCGCCACGGAAACTAGCATGTTTCCATATTCACCATGAAAACCAGCATGTTTCTGCTTTCGCCGCGAAAACTAGCATGTTTCGGCTGTCACCGCAAAAACTAGCTTATTTGATGTTCACTGTAAAAACTAGTGTTAAAGGAGTAAGGTTGAAACCTTAAGGATCACATCGCTCCTACAATCTAATCAAAAAGAGTTTTGGTGAGAATTTAAAGTCCTTCGTGCTCAGGTAAAAATTTGGAAAAATAAACCAGTAGTATTTTTTAAAAATATGACAATTGTTTGCGTAATTACATTTTAATTTTATACTCGTTGCTTTTATTTACATTTTTATAATCATCACTCAAAATCGACAGTAGTCATTTTTATAAGAACATAATATCGAAATTGTAAATATAACGAAATATTTATTGTTATTTTCTATTAAAATAACGTTATTGAAAATATCATTCAACAAATTTACTGTAATCTTACAGATGGTTATCGTCGAATATGTTCGAAAAATCTTGCTAATGTTCGATTGCAATTAAACCTCTGTCAAGCATGGCCTGTGAATCTTTTTTTTTCTTGGTGCAAGAGACAATTTTTTATCTGACGTCTATTTTAATTGGAACGTTCGAACATCATCCATGTTTTTGTTTTTTGTTTTCGCGTTAAGGGACTATACCAGCTTGAACGCTGGAAATTTGGGTGATTTTCGGGAATTTTTTAGAACAACGGTACTCAATTAAATGTTTCGGAAAATTAAGAATATATTTGGCTATATTTGACCTATATTACATAATTTTTTCATAGAAAAATATTGAGGTCCAAGCGACTTATGCGCTGCCTTCGGAGGCGCCAAAAAAAAGTTCCTCCACTGCTGACATAATTCCGGCCGATTGAGTAGCTGAAACCGAAAAAGCAAAAAATGTCGTTAAACTGGAAGGTATTTCCTGTTCAATGACGTAGGATTTTCAAAAAATATCAAAATCTAACAAAATGGCGTAGTTATGGAAAAAAAGTCTGTGTTCTTGCCCATAAAATGGTCGTTTTTTTCAATATCAAATCGTTTTTCACTATCAAATCAAATCGTTTTTCAATATCAAATCAATATCAAATCGATCAATATCAAATCGTTTTTCATTTCAATATCAACACGATCAATATCAAATCGTTTTTCAATATCAAATCGTTTTCATCCAATTAATATCCTACGTCATTGCAGAGTGAATATATTCGACAGTACGCAGTTCAAATTTCAAGTCAATCGGATAATTGCTCTTTGAGTTACGATATCAGCAAATTTGGAAAATCTAATTTCGAGAAAAACGCGTTTAAAGATTTAACTATCGATTTTCGGAAGATAAAATGATATTGATATAAATTATATAAATTATATTCTTGAAAGTATAAACTGTCGAAAAAGGCAAAAGAAATCGATTTTTTTAAAGTGTCACTTTGTTATAGCCCCTTAAATATCGAAAGGTACCAGTTTTCGTGGCGAAAACCGAAACTTTCTAGTTTTCGAGTCGGAAGCCGAAGCATGCTAGTTTTCGCGGTCATATAAACGTGCTTGTTTTTGTGAAAATTCTGAAACATGGTACTTTTCGTAAGCAGCGTCGATATAACCTTCCCAGGTTTGAGTCATATTTTTATTGAAAAATATTCATAGATAATGAAGTTAATATTATTTGAACAGAGTAATGCAGTTGCTGCATGGCCAATCGATGTAGGTGATTCTTGTTACTAGGGTCATCCGCAATGGGGAATGCACTTTTAGTGTAACAATAAAATTTCCGCACGATCGGATACTTTGTTGAAGTTTTTAAAATTACGAAATTGACAGGCTCTAAGAAAAAAAAGATTCGACTTTTTGCAACCAAAAACAACTTTAATCATTTGTTATTAACAAATGGATAAACATATTGAAAAATCATTTGAGCCTCAATACGAAATGCCCCAAAAATTAATTTCCTACTTATACGTGAACCATGCATTATCACAATACGATAAATATTGTCGATTCAATTGTAAATTTAACTGTTGAACCGCGACCGGAAGTTCCCGATGAGCGAACCTTCTTGTATTTCGGTTCTCGACTATTACATTCGAATAGCATTCGAGATTTCAAATGCCATTTAAATGTCACGTTCCTACTAACCTGATGGAGATGCGAGCTCGGGTTAATTTTACCGGGTCGCCACGTTTCCCAAATGCGGAGCGTGGATTAAAACATTGCTTCGACATTTACAGGCACGAAAACTTTTCATACATTTCCACCTTTCCGGCGAATCTGAGTATTGATTTTAAATCTTGGCCTCAAAATTCTTCTTCACCGTCGGGCAGACATATACAGGGTGTCCCGTTTCCATATTCACAAAGCGATATTTTTCGAACTGTGTCCGATTGAAAAATATTTTTCAAATAAATAAATAAATTTTAATAAATAATAATATTCTATACATACAAACGAACATGTGAATACTGATTCATCAACACCGAGCCAAAACCGCTGGCGCTGATCACATGAAATTTGGATGGTAAGTTGCTTTTGTGAAGTAAGCACCCAATTAGAAGGGATTCTAAAAAAAGAGTGGCAAGATTTGTATGGACATTTTTTAAAATCTGGTCGGATTTCCTTGAAATTTGTTATTCGTGCCTCTTGACACAATTCATGAAACACGTATTTCGGCGGTTTGTAAATTCAACCCCTCATGAAAGAAAGAGCGTGGCAACATTTTATGTAAAATAAAAAATAAAATTGGCTTAGAAGATTTGCTTGAAACTTAGTATTAAAGCTCTTCAACACGTATAAACATAAAACAAATACAAACAATAAAACACGTATTTTAGCGTTTTTCGAAATTCAACCCCTAACCGAAAGGGAGTGGCAAAATTTGTACGGAAAATTAAAAAAATCGGGTCAATTTTACCCGAAACTTGGTATTACTGCTCCTGAATACAATTAATGAAATTTCAGCGTTTTTGGAAATTTAATCCATAAGGGGAAGAGGGGGTGGCAAAGTTTGCATGGTAAAATAAATATCTGTTCAGATTTTATTGAAACTTAGTATTAATGCTCTTCAACCAGAGATGGGCGTGGGCAATTACCCGCGTAATGAAATTACATATCTAATTACTTATTACTGTCAGCGTGTGTAATGAAAAATCATTTAATTACAAATTAACTAGATCGTTGGTAATTCGAATTTATTTCCTTACAAATTAACTCGATCGTTGGTCATTCGAATTTCAATTACAAATATATTCATATTTCATTACAAATTACTTTAAGCGTTTGTAATTAGAGATTATTTAATTACAAATTGCTTCGAGCGTTTGTAATTAGAATTTATTTCATTACAAATTACTTCGAGCGTTCGTAATTGAATTACTTTTGTAATTTAATTACATTTGTAATAAAAAATTGTGACATACATTCATAATTTAATTATATTTTTTATTTAATTACACTTGTAATTCAATTACTTATGTGATTACGTGGTTACTTTTTTAAATTAATTACATTTAGAGTTTAAATTATTTGATGATGTGAGTAAATGTGCGAAAGACTGTGTGTGGATGTGGTTATGCGTCTCTGAAGTCGTGTGAGTAAGAAGGTGAGTGACTGTGCGTGTTTGCAGTGAGCGTTGGTGCTGGTGTGAAACCAGGTATCGTCCACTTTGTGGGAGGAGATAAGGGCAAAATGGACACCAGGGCAAAACGGGCACCTCGGCTGAATACGGGAATTGTGGGACAAACGGGCACCAAGCCACAACATAATAATTTCGTCTTAAGGGGTTCCGTGGGTTTTGAAACCAAAAAAAGCATATTTTCTCTATTAAAAAAAATATATAAAAATTATTTTATTACAAATGTTAAACACATAATAAAGCAACATTTCAACAATACTTAGGAAAATTTCATTAAAAAATTTGAGAAATTCAGCTGGTGGCACTTGATTCCGGAGACCCCTAAAAAACGGTGGACACGACTTCTCAAAAAATAATGCACCGATCTTATTGAAATTTTCCACACTTCTTCAAAATAGCATTGACTAGCGATTGGACGAAGGGTTTTTTAAAAAAATGACATTTTAATTTTTGGCAGAGTTATATGCAAAATAGATCAATTTTTTGTACAATCCACCTACGTATAGCCTTGTAAAATTAGTAGCAATCGAAATTAAAAAAAAAGACCTTCATTCAACCACTAGTCAATACTATTTTGAAGAAATATGAAAATTTTCAATAAAAGATGTGCAGTAGTCTTTTAGAAATTGTGTCCACCGTTTTTTCAGGGGTCTCTGGAAATCAAGTCCCACCGGCTGAATTTTCCAAATTTTTGGATGAATTTTATTAAATATTGTTGAAATGTTGCTCTTTTATGTACTTAACATTTCGGATTTAAACATTCATATATTATATTTTTTTCATCGAGAAAATATGTTTTTTTTGCTTCGAAATCCACGTAACCCCTTAATTGATTTTGTTATGATATTCGGACGTATGTTGTATCGACAATAACACAAGAATGCAAAAAGATTAATAAATTTAAAAAAAAAATATTTTCCAATCGTACAATTTATTGAATTCAACAATGAATACAATTCAAAAATCAATATTTTGATTGTATCGAAAATTTCGAAAAAAAATGATGGAATGCTCGAATGATCGAATCTTCCCGAATTTTGAAAATTTCAGCAGAATGTTATATCATGAATAGAGTATTTTAAAAAGAGAGATATTATTCAATTCGAAGAAAACCAGTCGATGCGTTCAGATTTTATAAAATTTGAATTTTTTAAAATTTTAACGCAATGACTCAAAAACAAACTGCAAAAAGAAACGTGCAAATTGCTTCCTCGGGATTTCGCACAATGCTCAAAACTTCTTCTATGAGGAGACCAATATTTAAAAAAATACTTCCTCACAGAGAGAACTTTGGGCATCGTGCGAAATTTCGAGCAGGTAATTTGCAACTTTCAACTTGGTTCTTTTTTAGAGAATTTATTCATATTAAAATAGAATGTGGCAGCAAAATCGATATATTTCCGCATATGCTGCGAATATACATGGAAATATTAAACTTTTTGTCTCAAAAAATATTTAATATGCAATAATCATCAATAAAATATATTTAAATATATTTTTTAGAATATTTTTAACATATATTTAGAATATATGCTAACCACATATTTTAACTACACAATTTTTAACCGGAATACATGTATTCTTATTTATTTATGATTTTTCATGTTTTTCAGTTGATGTTTTTAAGTATTAGAAAACTTTGCCACAATTCATGGGTTTCTTTGATCAAAGGACCTCATGTGGTGCCGGAAACTGGAATATATAACGAATGTATAAAAAATATTCTTGCATAAATTATATAAATGAATATTTTGTTTATATTCAATATTTCTTCGAGGCAAAGCAACCCTCGTGTATTTGCATATATTTTTTGAATACATAGCTTATTGCCGGAGAATAATAATTTATATAAATAAAATATAAATAAATTTTAAACGACAGAAGTGGGCGCGCGTTGAATACTTGGATCGCGGACTGCTTAGTCGTGCACTGGCTTACGCGCCGTCTTCTCAGCTGGAGGCAGTTTTTTCTAAGTTTCTGGTGGATGTTAGTACACCTGAAACTCTGTAAAAATATAGCCGACTGTATCGGCCAGGTTTTCCGCTGTTTCCCTGTGCCCTCGTGCAAATGCGATACAGTAGTGCATTTGGACAGAGTTGCTGCGGATAACACTCTGGTGGGGCTCTGGAGGAAATGGAGTAGTGAAGGTGGTCGAAAGGAATTGGGAAATAGACTACAAGTTGGAATAAATATTATATATCAATATATATATATATATATATATATATATATATAAATTATATTCAAATATCTACTGTCATCGAATATGCTACACGAACCTAACCCTTTCACAGTGAGACGAAAAAAACTTTTCGTGCTAAAACTGTGTTGAACTTTTTTTTTCGAAAATACCCCAAAATTTGGGGTCGCTGAAACCAGATTTTAGAGATTCAAAATGGCGGCTCCAATATGGTGGTTAAAAAAAAATTATTTTTTTGAAACGTACTAGAGCACCCGGGGATTTTGGGGTCACTGAATTCAAATCTCATATCAAATTTTATAAATTCCAAATGGTGGAGCCAATATGGTGGACCAAAAGATTAAAAGTTATTTTATTAAAACGGAATCTGTCACTCGAAAGTCATTGACCTTACTCGAACCCAAGTTAATGTAAATATGCGACATTGAAAAGAGCTTGGCATCGTCTGCGAATAATTGAAAAACATTAAACAGATAAGACATAAAAGAAAAATATCAGGTAAAAATCTAACGATCGCGCCAACTTCACTAAACAAAAATATAGTTTAGCTAAGTGAAACAGATGGGAAGCACAAGTTTCATCCGAATCTGACAATTTTTGAGCTTTGTAGAAACCATTTTGAAATCGCTCGGTTCAAATTCATTATTCTAATACGAAGTTTGAATTTTGTAACCCCAAAACCCCCCAGCATCAGCTTTTACTTTAAATAAATTAAATTTAGTTTTTAATCCGCCATTTTGAATTTTTTAAATTTTACTCCAGATGTGAATTCATTGGTCTCAAAAACCGTATTTCACTCACTCTAGTCGAAATGAAACTATATTTTTAATTTGCATCCACGATATTGTATCCGCCGTTGAAAATATTTAAAAACTTATGTTAGATTTGAATTTAACGACCTTAAAAACAAAAGATACGGTTGTTGGTATTAAACGATTTTTCGAATTTTGCATTTGCTATATTCCACTATATCCGCCAAAAATTAAAATGTTGTTTCTTTCGATCCGTTAATTGTATCTGCCATTTTGAATTTTGAAAATCTAATTTCGGATTTGGATTCAGCGACACCAAAAGCCTCTGAGTGTTAGCTTTCATTTAAAAAATTAAATTTCGTTTTTTCGTTCCGCTATTTTAAATTTTGAAAATCTAAATTCAGGTTGGATTCAACGACCCTGAAAACCCCGGAGTATCAGCTTTTCTTTCAAATAAATAAAATATCGATTTTTTGATCCGCCATTTCGAATTTAGAAAATCTGAGTTCAGATTTTCTCACCCGGGTAAACACACGGTAACTCGCATGATCACTCACACAGTCACATATCTTCACTTAAAGACACGCACTTGGGTACAGATAGGGCCGCACCCTCACATAGTCTCTGTAACATTTACTTTCATCCCAATCATATAAATGTATCTAAATTACAAATATAATTAAATGGAAACTAGAATTAAATTCCAATTGCAATTAATTTACATCTGTAGTTAAAATACAATTGTAATTACATTACAATTGTAATTAAAGTGTAATCGTAATTAAATTACATTTGTAATAAAATTACAAATTGTGTAATTTGGTGTTTTATTATTAAACGTAAGTGAGTTACGATAGAAAATGCTCACAGATATTTTTTATTTTGCTGTACTATATATATATATAGATATATATATATATATATATATATATATATATATATATATATATATATATATATATAGAAATATATATATATATATATATATATATATATATATATATATATATATATATATATCCTATAGAGTAGGAGTGGGGGAACATTCGAGCGCCGCACTGCGGCCGAATAGATTACCCCGTTTTGCGATACAGTCAGTTGAAAATAAATAGGGTCAAAACGACCCACCGTGCAGTCGAAGGGTTAATAATTGCGGCGAGGCCAAATTTGGTTTTTTCTACCTTTAACACCTCGACGTCAAGAATTCCAAAAGATCCGGGCTTGTCACGCTGGATCGAATTGTTCCGACCGATTTCAAAACTCTAAGGGGACATGCTTTTGGTTCGGTTCCAAAAAAAGTATATAACTGTACATTAAACATTGCGAAACACGTAAAAAAAATCATTATGTAAAAATAAAATGACACCACGCTCCAAAAATTGTAACGAAGTAAATTCGCCAAAAACGATATAATTTTACCAATTGCACACTAAGTCAATTTAATTTCATGTGGTAACGAAGGCCTGGCATTAACCAACAACATTCTATACATAATTTCCTGTTAAGGGATTACGTGGGTTTTGAAACAAACAAAAATCATTTCCTTTAGTTAAAAAAATAATACATAAGTTATTTTTTTTCAAAATGTTAAGCACATAAAAGAGGCACATTTTAACAATATTGGGGAAAAAATTCATCCAAAAATTTGGGAAATTCAGCCGGTGGACCTGGTTTCCGGAGACCCTTAAAAAAAGTGTCCTCGTGGTGGTCAGGATAACTTACGATAGCGTTATCTGAAATTGCAAAACCAAATTGTTTCGGTTAGTAGATAAGTGTAGCTCGTGATTAAGAGAAGGATTTTAAAAAAATTGAAATTTCAATTTTTGGCAGAGTTGTATGAAAAATAGCTGAATTTTTGGTACAATTTACACTGCCTTGTAAAATTAGTTGTAATCGAGAAAAAAAACCCTCATTCAATTACTAGTCAATGCTATTTTGAACAAGTGTGCAAAATTTCAATAAGATCGGTGGATTGGTTTTTTTGAGAAATCGTGTCCACCGACTTCAAAAATAGTGTTTTGAGAAAAATGCGATTGCCTACGTCGCTCCCGGCCGGTCTTTCCCAACGGGGGGAATTCCCAAAGGCTCTCTCTCCTCGACTTTTACGCCGATTGACTTAAGGGGCTATACCAGTGTGACACTTTCGAAAAATTGATTTTTTTTTTGGCTTTTTCGACAGTTTATACTTTCAAGAATATCATTAAAATTTATATCATTTATATCAATATCATTTTATCTTGTAAAAATGGATAGTTAAATCTTTAAACGCGTTTTTTTCGAAAAGAGATTTTTCAAATTTGCTGACATTGTAACTCAAAGAGCAATTATCCGATTTGCTTGAAATTTGAACTACATACTCTTGAATATATTTGCTCTATAATAACGTAGGATATTTTTGATTCGATGAAAATTGACGATTTGGCATTGAAAAAAAAACGACCATTTTATAGGCAACAAAACAGACTTTTTTCATAACTACGCCATTTCGTTAGATTTTTATATTTTTCGAAAATCCTGCATCATTGTACAGGGAATACTTTCCAGTTTAACGACATTCTTTTCCGTTTTCGGTTTCCGCTACTCAGTCGGCCGGAATCAGGTCAGCAGTGGGGGAACTTTTTTATGTGCCTCCGAAGGCAGCGCGACAGTCGCTTGGATCTCAATATTTTTTTATAAAAAAATTATCTAATACAGGTCAAATATAGCCAAATATATTCGTAATTTTCCGAAACCTTTAATTGAGTACTTTTCTTCCAAAAAATTCCCGAAAATCACCAAAATTTTCCACGTTCACGCTGGTATACCCCCTTAAAACTTTGGGAGAATGTTCTAGACATATTGTACTGTTAGATGATAAAATTAAAAAATGGATTTTTCAAATTTTCCAAACCCACGTAATCCCTAAAATAAACTGCGAGAAAATTAAATCATCGCTACTCCAAAAAGTGAAACCAACGTTTCATTTCCGTCACAATCTGTTGTCTCAACCTCCTGGAACTCAAATTTCTAGCAATGGAAAACAAATTGTTCGTATTTTGCAGCATAGTACTGCTTCGCGACAGCGGAATACTTCAATAATCAAGAATAAAAAATTGTCAATTAGAAAGAAACGCCCCAATAAGTCGAGCGTAGTGCCCAGGGTACACCTGAGAATGCACAATGGAGTTCCAGTTGATTAATCTAGATCCTAGATACATTTTATGTTCGTTGTTCGTACGTTCCTGTTGTTCTTGTATAAATAAATAATTAATGATGATAAGGCACGCGGTGTACGAAAAGATAAAAATATTTCGTTGAGATAATGTTCAGATGATTTTCAGACCAAATGAAGACACTATTAAGATAACATTAAGGCCTTAAATAAAATTGTTGACGTTACTTATCACGCCAATTGGAAAAAAAAACTGTTTCTAGAAGTTTCGAGTCGTCGGCCATTTCGTACATCGAAAAAAAATATATTTTTTTAACAGCTTAATATTCATACTAAATAGATGTGTAATTAATTTTATGAGTGAATCACTTTTTCATACGAAAAAAAAAAATTGTTAAATTCACACATGATTTTATACCCTTTACTGTGGCCTAAGGCCTCAAGATAATATTAAGATAATACTAAGATAGCATAAGAATAATATCAAGATAATATTAATATAATATTTAAATGATATTGAGATAACATTAAGATAATGGTAAAAGAACGGACCTAGGGTCACCATTTGATTACAGTTGCTACAGGACACGTGTAAAAAGTTGCCAACTTTAATAATAATAAAAAATAATAATAATAATAAATATCTCATCAGTTGATTACAGTTGCTACAGGCCACGTGTAAAAAGTTGCCAACTTTAATAATAATACAAAATAATAATAATAAAAAATAACAAACTTTAATAATAATAAAAAATATCTCGAGCTAAAAACGCCAAAGCTCTTTGAAATGTTTCAAACACATAGACATTCCAGTTCTTCTCCCCCTTTATAAATTTTAACGAACTCTGTCGAGAGACGCATTCGTGCGTGAACGATCTCAATATTATCAGCTTCAAATCAATTACTCCAAATATTCCTCCCAATCCCTATGAACCGTACATTGTCTTCAACCTTCAAGTTGCGGCGGAGAGACGAACAAAAAATTATCTCCGTTCCCGAAAGCCTTGAAAATGCTGCCAAATTTTTCGGAGCGATTCGACGATAATTTCGTTTAATTTACGCGAGTACGATCGGTGCGTGTGTACAAATAAAGTGAGCAGGTATCGTCGAGGTTGCGCATTGTATCGTCGACGCTCAGCTCAAACGGTCGTGTTTACGTCGAGTCTATTTTCTCGGACAATTAAATGATTCACTCGCGTTTCGAGGAGTCCAAATCGCTGCGGTCGATTTATCGACAAGATCGAGCCGTTGATTTTATAATTTATTAAATATTTGCATGGTGTGGGCGCGTCTTCGTTGAGCGAAGAGACGTTTAAAAAAAATATTGACAGATTGTGAACTTGGCGAAAAAATATTTTCGAAAAATGTCTCGGGATATTCGTTCCACGTCGAAGAACTCGTCGCTGGCGTATTCGGGCGTGAAAAGCATCGTCAAAAAAAGGACCCGTTTAACGGAATGTATCGCGACGACGTCGACGACGAAACAACGAAATTTTGCAAATGTTGGAAAAGAAAATGGTTGTGCGAAAAAGCCGGAAGCTGAAGGCAGCATTGTCAAACAATTGAAAGTTCGTCACGAGGAATGTTCGATCAGTTGTACGAACCGAGAAATCGTCAATGTAACGAAAAATGCGACGTCAACGGGCGCCATTAAAAAGCTCAAAGTTTCGAATAATTCAACGGACCCTAAGAGGGACAAAGAATTGGTGGTGAAAAAACGTCCGGGCGTTCACCATGACGAGGCCTTCGGGAAGTCACGGTTCAAAATTTACGTCGACGATAGTACGAAGTTCCTCCCTCAAGCGTCGATCGCCGAGAAGGATGAAAAAAAATCGAATGGAAAATTGGAGAATGAAGGGCCGAATAAATTTGGGCCTCGTCCTCGTTTGCCGATTGTTGATGAAAGATTTCATAAAATCCGGTTGACGGTGCGCGACGAAAACTTTCAGGCACGTGTAACACCGGTCGACGTTCTTCCGGTACCATCGACGCCCAAAAAGGTAATTCGATCAAGTATAAATTTTGCACTTGAAAATTTGAAACGCAAAGATAAAGTTTCCACCTAAAGAACTCCCATAGTTATTTTTTTTTAATTAAAAGCGTAGACTAGTAGCGTTGAAACACCGGAAAAGATCAATTCCTACTCCATCTTTCTATTATTGGCACTTAAGGGGTGAGATGCAGTCAGAGGCGTAAAAAAACGAGCATTTTTAATAATTTTTTATAGTAATTAAGTTTGTTTTACAAAAGTGGTTACACAGACATTTTATGTGATATTTCAACTTGGCTTGAACAAATTTTCAAAGAAAAATATTGATAATTTATAAAAATATCGCCATCTTTGTCGGACCCAATTCGGCATGTAGTGCTTTGCGGTGACCATAATAAAATTTTACTGGATCATCTGAAAATTAAAAAAAAAAACAAACAAAAATCATTAGTTTAATAATAAATCTAGTCCTTAATCGAAGCTTTTTTTTCAAAATCAACAAAATGAAGGCTTCCGACAGATAACTTTCGATTTTCGACCAAAAAATCGCTCGTTTATTGTTAAAATAAATAGAAATTTTCAACAAAAATGAAAATCCTTCGATTGAGGACTAGTTTTTAATGCTATCAATAAGTACACCAAATTTCATCGAATTCCATCGAGTGGTTTTTGAATTATAGTGGTCACCGACTTGAAAAACATAGTTTCGAGAAAAACGCGTTTAAGGGGTAAGGCCACTGTAACGGCCCAAAAAAAAGGTTTTTTCACTAATTTTTTGCTCCCGAAATTGAAGGTATTTGAAAAAAAACTTTTAATGGTGTTATCGGGCATACATTAAACTTTATTATAAAATTTTTTTACAGTAAAAAAAAAATGGCGGTTCCACAGCTATCTTCCCGGGACATGTTTTGCTTCCAGGGCTCCGCGGCACGCAGCACCACTGGTGCACTTTTGAATTTAGAACAAAAAAAAAACCATTAATCTACAGGGCTATAGCTAGAGAATGTCGATCGAATTTTAAAAAGTATCAATTTTTGTGGATTTGGCGTGCGTTTGAAAAAAAAAATTGATTTTTGACGAAAAAAACGGCAAGTTTTTTGTTAATAAAAAATCAATAAATAAAGTTCTTGAAAATTCCGATCGACATTCTCAAGATAATGTAAATGTTCACATCTGGTTAAAATTTCAAGTAAAAAAAATTAAAATTGTTCGAGTTATGCTGCGTGCCATTTTGAAAAACCATGTTTCGAGAAAAACGCGTTTAAAGTTTTGCGAATAGTTTTTTATTGGAAAAAATTAAAAAAAGAAGTTAAAAGGATTTAAACTATTTTTAAACTAGAGGGTTTAAACTATTTTTTAAGCCAATAAAAAAAAATCGATTTTTCAAAAAATTTACAGTGGCCTTACCCCTTAAAGTTTTTCGATGTGGATACGATATGTTCGTAAAATTTTGGGCTCGATAGATGAAGCTAAACTTTTTAAATGTATTTCGATCCGCTGAATCCGAATATCACATTTTTTTGCCGAAAAGTCGAGCATTCAATTGTTTATAGCCAATAGTTGAAACAATTTTTCAAAAAATTGAAGTTCTTCGAGATGAATTATTTTTTATTTGATATTTTGGACAATTTTAAAACGAAAGTATTTTTTATAAAATATTGCTAAAGTTCATAGTTTTTGAGTAATAAATTTTTGAAAATTTCTGAAAGAGTTTTCCAATTTTACACTTGATTTATGTACAGAAATACTAATTAAAAAATTACTAACATTGAATCATCAATTCCTGGTCCATAGAAATAGGGCTTCTACCGATGTGGAAGCTTCCAAAATATCAATTTGTTGTTGTCTTCGAAGCATTCTGCCTTCGACCTGCCATGGTGACCCGACGACCTTTCACTAATTGTGGAATATCCCGGAAACTATTCATCGGATTGACTTGAAATTTTTAGGGAATATTTTCGAAACATCATACTTCAAGAAAATGTTAAATAAATCGATTTTTTTTAAATTCTGACTGCATCTCACCCCTTAAAGGGGGCCATTTTGTACCAATTCGTATTTCGAAGCTAAAAAATGTGCGTAAAAATGCGAAAAAATCGTACGCATTCTTTGATCCTTTCCAAGTAACGTTCGAACTGATATAATGGCGTAGTAATACATTTTCATATTTTTTTAACCCTCCGTGGTCACACTTCGGTAGAATACCATAGTGGTCACACTGGGTAAAATTTACCCGGCAAACTTTCAAATGGTTGCTGTCTGAAAGCTATCAGTCCGATCGGGACTGAAAAAATACTAGAAAATACTTTGAACATTCTAGAACATGTGTGAAAAGTCGATATGTCAAAATTCAAATGACAACATGTTTTAAAAAAACCGTGAATAGGGCAATTTTTCAAAAAATACACTTTTCACTAAAAAAAATCATAACTTTCTGAATTTTCGATATTTTCAAGTAATATTTGAACAGGACACTCGTTTGGCATGATACTTCTAGGGAAAAGAGGGGTATAGTGGCACTTTGAACCCTCGCCTCCTGGAGGGCCGACCTTTAATTGAAACTAGGGCCCATAGATATTCAGACCCAAAGTTGGGTGTGATATTTAGGTGTGACATTTAGACCCAAAGAACCCCCACATTTTTTTTAAATTCATAGCGCAGACTAGAAGTATTGAAATACAGGAAAATAACAATCCTTACTCCATTCTTCTATTATTGGCACCTCAAGGGGCCATCTTGTACCAATGCGTATTTCGAGGCCAAAAAAATTGTGTAAAATTCCAAACGAAATCTCCTGCTTTCTTCGATCCCGTGCACGGAAAGTTCGAACTTGTAGAATGGCGGAGTTATTTATTTTCATATTTTTTTTAATCCGAATTATAAGCGTTAGTTTTATAAAGGTGAAATTGACTTCGTTTTTCATTTCTTATTCAAACGTGCAGTTTAAAAGAACTTCATATTTAAAAAAAAAAAAAACAATTTTGGGAAACTAAGCGACCTGTTATTACAATTTTCAATTTGCGTTTTGTAAACTTGCTATCTTGCTCGATATCTTTGATTATAATCGATATATTTGAGCATTCATTCTTAACATCCAGTGCACTAATTCTTAAATCGCACTGTATTCGGATTTACGATTCAATTGAGCTTCTTGTAATACTTCGATTAATTTACATAACAATGTTTTATCGTTTATTGCCCTAATGGTAAAAATTCTCAGGTCAAAGTCGCATATCGCAATAGTTTATCCAAATCCGAAAGAGCGGAGAGCCCAACTGCAAATGTTGCTCGCGATTCCACGTACGAGTTGCCTTACGACGATTGTTTGATCGAGTACGAGCTGGAAAAGGAAATTTCGGTTTCCAAGCTTTCGAGGAATCTTCGCCAACAAAATATTACGATCGGGCAGCGAATCATAATAATGAAATTTCTCACTAAATTACACGTGAGTCTTATTTATTTATTGTCTTCCAACGATGGTGGGGAATAATTTCAACAAAAGTTGACATTTCCGGCTCTAGAAAAGTTTGATTCGATCAGAATTTTAGTAGTTCGTTGTACGACAAAGCGAGAAGAAAAAACGTTCTCAATCATCCGGAGAAAAATTGTGATTATTTTGAAAAATTTTTACTATTAAACGAGTAATAATTTTGTTACTCGCTCGCAGACTCACTTATCTCTACCTTCGTCCATCCTTTATCAAACGGTAAAATTATTCGATGCCGTTCTCGATGCAAAAATCGTGGAAGCCGAGGACATACAATTGATCGGTATTGCCGCTATGTGGATCGCAATTAAGAGAGAACACATCGCGCACGACGTTCCAACAGTGAGTAGAAAAGAAACTAATATTTGTTGAACTCAGAGAACACTTGATCCAAGTCATTTACAGTAACGATCACCGGCCATATCTCATTCAAGAGCATACCAAATTTTAATGCGAATTTCTAACGGACGTTACAAAAATAATCGTCCAGCTTTTAGTAGAAATTCATTTGTTCATTTTCATTTCAGCTTTAGTAGAAATTCATTCATTTCAATTTCATTCGGATTTTCATTTTGTCTTACCTTCATTTTTGGCTCTGATTGAGTTATTTTTATTTAGAAATTTCAGTCAAATGAATATTTAATTGTACCACTTAATTTTGGACAAAGATTACGGGGAGGCTAGGGGTTTCAACGTGAAAAAAAAAACACTTTTTTGCGATTTTTTTTTTCATCTATATGGATAGAGTGAATTTATTGAAACCTTTTGTACATTGTTAAGTGTCATTTCAAGAATCATTCCGTGAAATTTCCACGCGAAAATATCCACAAACAAGCCGGTGACAAAGCTTTTTCAAGAACGCCTTTGGAAAAACACGATTTCCGGTGTTCACTGTATCTCAGCTAGAAATGATCTGAAATCAAGTACCATTAAAATTTCGTCAAAGTATCATAAAATCCTCCCTCCAACGGTCTTTTAGTACAGTCGTGTTGTCGCTGAAAAAGCCTGAAATCGGAGAAAATTAGAAGACCGCTAGTTTTTTGACAGGTGTTTTTGTAGGTGCCGCGGGTGCTATATCCAAGTTTGCGTAAAAATCGGGGTGTAGGGTTCTTTTTTGGGGGATGAAAGGAGAAGGGGGTGGATTAATGCCAAACTACAACCCCTACGAGGTCGGCGCCGTGAGACAAAATGTTCAGAAAAATCCGGGCTTTAGTTTTGTCCACATCGCCGAAGCTGTGGAAGTTCATTTTGGGGGTGAAAAAGTGGGGTGAAATTTAAAAAAATCAGCTTTAATTCAATAGCTCTTTTTTTAAAAATCGTACACTTTTTATTCAATGGGAACGTTGTAGCTCTTGAAAAGACGCGTCGATCGAGTATTTGATCATCACTCTCCGATAATATCTTCACCCCCAAAAAAAAGGTTAAAAAACCACAAGAAAAATTGTTTATCGAATAACTCAAAAACAATCGGTTTTTCGGGTATGGTTCAAACGTACGAAATGTAGAGAATAATTTTCTCCATATTTTCGTTGCTATGGACCACCCTTGAATTTTGATTTTCGAACCCCTCTCGGGGGTTGAACATTCAAAATGAAATTTTGGGAAAACTATTGACCGCACGAATTCGCCGCCGTGGAAGAATTTGTAGCTTGAACCCTCAGCTACATTTTTATCCAAAGCGACAAACTCGTATCTCTTTAGTTTCGGTCAATAGTTTTCCCAGAATTTCATTTTGAATTTTCAACCCCTGAGAGGGGTTCGAAAAAGCAAAATTCAAGGGTTGTCCATAGGAACGAAAATAAAGAGAAAATTATTCTCTACATTTCGTACATTTGAACCATCCCCGAAAAATCGATTGTTTTTGAGTTATTCAATAAACAATTTTTTTGTTCATTCTTCAACAATTATTTTGGGGGTGAAGATATTATTGAAGAGGGTTGATCGAATACTCGATCGACGCGTCTTTTCAAGGACTACAACGTTTCCATTTGAACAAAAATTGTATGAATTTGTCCTAAATAGTTAACGAATGAAAACTGATTTTTCAAAATTTCACCCCACTTTTTCATCCCCAAAATGAACTTCCACGATTTCGGCGCTATGGACAAAAATTAAACCTGGATTTTTCTGAACATTTTGGCTCCCGGCGCCGACCTCGTGGGGGTTGTAGTTTGGAATTAATCCACCCTCAACCCCTAAAAAAACCCTACACCCCTATTTTTAAGCAAACTTGGTTTTAACACCCGTGGCACCTACAAAATAACCTGTCGAAAAAGTAGCCTTCTAATTTTTTCCGATTCCAATATACAGCACGACTGTACTATTTAATAATTTTGTTTTCATTTCTAAATTTTTGGTGGTCATGTAAAGTGAAAAGTGCTATTTTTCACGAAAAATTCCGCCATTTTGGGGGTGGAAAACCCCCTCAATGTAAAAAAAATCTCAAACGAACTAGTTGGCGGAGGTATTTTATATGTAGAAAGTCCTATCTGTACCAAGTTTCAAATAAATCGGTCATGTAGTTTTCAAATGGCAGTGAACACGGACTTTGAAAAAGTGGTTTCGAGAAAAACGCGTTTGAAGTTTAGAGAAGTCGAAGCTGCAGTATTAGAGGAGCGGGACTAAAGTAGAGCTACCACTTTTTCGCCTGTTCGGACTACCCGAACTATCCGGTCTTGACGAACTCGATACTTCAAACCCGTCCAGCCGGATTATTCGAATAGTTCGAGTACTCGAATACTAATAATATCCGAACTACTCGAACAATTCGAACAGTCCGAGTACTCGGATACCCATTTATTCGAACTGACCAGACTGTTCGGATAGTTCAAGTATTCGGGTAGTTCGAGTGTTTATTACCCATTACAGTGTAATGGGTAATGGAATTTTTTTACATTACAAAATCCAATGTAATGAGTAATGGAATTTTT